>CM038232.1:7720103-7841970 GCA_021442155.1 Cymbidium sinense
AAATAAATTTCAATGGGTTAAACATATCTCACTTAACTCTAATTAGCTCTAAATTAATTATCAAAAGAACCTACCACCACTTAAAATCTCATTACCTAATTAGTTTGGTGGCCAAAAAAATAACTTTTCATTTTACAGAAAATTTGTCAAAAATTCTAATGGTAATTTATCTATCGAAATATAACATTTTTTTTTTACTTAAATGTTTAAAATTTTACTCACACTAGCATTCTTACAACAAACCCAAAAATAAAATAATAATAATAATAATAATAATAATAATAATAATAATAATAATAATAATAATAATAATAATACTAAAAAGTAAACTAAAAAGGGTATTTTAATTATAATTTTTTAAAATAATTAAACAAGATATATAGGTATACTATGTCAGAATATGTTGTAATATTTGATTTAAATATTACTTCATATATTAGAAAATAAAAATTATAGTTAAATATTTTCGTACTATAGCATTGCATGTAGGGATTTGTACATATACATGGCTTCCGGAGAGCATTTCAAGCTTATACTAAAAAAAAAGTTGATGATTCTTCTTTAAAATTGCTTAAGAAGGTTTTAAAATTTTCTTAAGAAGAGCTTAGGAAATGGAAGTAAGTTTAATTGATTATTGCTTCTTCTCTTCTTTGACAAGTACTACTTTTATTTACTCTTTTAATTTATTTTTTATAAGAAGTTTTCATTACAAATTTTTATTATTGCACAAATATTATTTTTAAAAATTATATTATTATTATTATTATTATTGTTGTTGTTGTTGTTGTTGTTATATTATTATTGTTATTATTATTATTATTATTATTATTATTATTATTATTATTATTATTATTATTATGGGAAGATTTATACACATACCACACATTTCATATACATTTACAAATCTAAGCTGTCAAAGTTAGACATTTAGTTATCTAACACATTATAATTTAGTTGTCTAACACTTTCTTATACTTGGAAATGTGCATTAAACTTTAAAAATGAGTGATGATGTGATATTGATGATCGAGGCATTAAATATGTTAAAAGTAAAATTTATATATAGCGACCATCCTCCTTTCAAAACTATAAATCACCATCATCATATTATATTATTGTCATCACAATTAACTTTAAGAAAATTAATAGACAATCATTGATATGATATTATTGTTGGTTCCTTGTCACAAACTTAAAGAGTTCTATCAATCCTCTTTAGACATAAGCGGGCATAATCATCGGGTCAATATGGCATGAACAATTCAAACAATAATCATTTTTTCTTTTAGGACTATAGCCCATGTCCTTACAAAGCTGATCATTATATCATATATGTGTATGCTTGATCTTCTATAATACTCTTGAGTGTATTCTTTCATGTATTTATCTCATTTCTTCACATCTTCCTCCATCAATTTCATGCTGGGCGAAATCCACCATCAAGAAAATGTGCTAGACATAGCCATAATCTCTAAAGTATATAGGGTTGACAAGCTCTCAGTATCAAATTATCGCCATTTGTGGAATCCTAAGATTTATACATTCTCTATCAAAAAAAGTATCATTAAAGTTAAACATTCAAATTAAGCAATTAATAATGCACTATCATGAGCAAGCTATAATACATGAATATTTAATTAATTTAAATATATGCATACCTATAAAGTGGAACAATATTTTCCAAGGAGCGGTCCTGCTTGTGCAGAGAA
Source organism: Cymbidium sinense (assembly GCA_021442155.1). Lineage (NCBI taxonomy): Eukaryota > Viridiplantae > Streptophyta > Magnoliopsida > Asparagales > Orchidaceae > Cymbidium > Cymbidium sinense. Next base: position 7,721,813 of record CM038232.1, read on the forward strand.
GGAGATTTGATGATATTTCTAATCTTGATCACCTCAGCGTACAAAGATGACCAAATCGGTCATTATTGGGCCGATTCACCTCCCACTATAATACCATTCTTACAGAACCCAAAGCTTTTTGAATGTTTTAGAATAATGCTCTAACTTCTCACCCTCTTGTAGAAATTTTTTGGTAGTAAAGCTAATAAGGTGGAACTCATTGCTTGAAAGAAGCTATGATCTGGAACCATTCCATATCTCTCTATGGGGGTGATTTTCTTGACGTAGCTCTCAACAAACTTAGATATAACCCATCTCGATATAGAACAAAATTTTAAAGTGATATACATATAAATCTAATTATTATTTTTTTTAAAAAAAGAAGTGAAATTTATTTACTAAAGGAGAAAACATAGTTGCCAAAATGCTTAGCATGATTTCTTCTCAGCTTGTGAAAGAGTAGTTTTGAAGCAATTGAAATAATAGTAACGAAGGGATACCCCAAAGAAATCTAGTTCATTCCATCTTTTAGTTCTAACAATCATTGTGCAAGAAAACTTGCACCTATAAGTGCAAAATTAATAAAAGTGAGAAGAAAAGATTTGAGAAATTATTAGTTATGATCTAAAGTAGCTTATATATATATATATATATATATATATATATATATATATATATATATAATATTAGAGTGTATAGTTCTATATTACATTTTATTGGGTATAAATTTATGTATAGTCATGTGCTTGTCGTACCTCCATTTAGTTGTAATACATAGCAAGGTGGGAAATGTAGGTGACAACTTATAAGATTTATTCAAATAATTTCAATGTAGATAATAACAATGAACATACCATTGATATCGACATTTTGCGATATACAACTAATTTGAGGAAATTGATAATAATATGTTTTCCTTTGACAAACTCAGTGACGATGCTTTCCATATTGGCTAAGTCCAAGGTGTGGATCACCATTGAAGACCTCGGGGCCTTTGTTCATAGAAAAGTTGGGGATGTTTGGTAGGTCTTTGAATCTTCTAAGCAAAGGATCACAAAGTCCATAATATGCTCCTATGATGGAGAAAGTATTATTAATTTGTAGTAAAATAAATATAATTATGATAGGAAACTCAAATTATTATTGAAATAAATGAAATCTTAGAATAATATTTTTAAGATAATTACATTATAATTAGCAAATATTTGAGTAATATATATATATATATATATATATATATCAAATCTAAAGTTTATTTTTCAATTAACATTAATGGATTCAACTAAAATTAGGAAGTTTAATCTAAGAGGAATTTGAAATAATTTCTTTTTTATTGGTGAAATCCCAAAACCACTTTTAAAGATAAAAGGCCTCCCATTAAGGAAGCAAGGTCCTCCCAAACTAGGTCATAGTCTTCTTTGGAAGAGATTTGAATAGAAATCACCCTCAAGAGTGGCATCCAAGTGACCCTTGAAAGACCATTTCTTTTGATAGCGGCCAAAAGCGTCATAGAAAGGTCACTTCAGATGGCATGATCAACTAAGGAGTTGCCATTCTCTCGGCGGTGTTAGCTCGACCTCAGAAGCATTTCTTCATCAAGAGGGAGCATAAGATAGGAGAGAGACTTACAAGAGGCGTTGTGAGTTTAAGAGATCCTTCCAATTCAATAGGGGGGGGGGGGGGGTTGTTACGGGATTGAGGGAGCTCTAGGGTTAGGAACTGCGCCTAGAATAGAGCAGAAGCAGGAGTATTTGAAAATGGAGGGAAGGAAGATGTGGATGCTAGTTCCAAACTCATGATTTCAAGAGGGATGAACCATGACGGGATCAAAAGCTCAAGAAACATGACTTTCGTCCTCGATCGGGCCGACGAGGCGAGTGCTCTTCCATGCTCCAAGAGTAGCAAGAGGCGTACCTTCTATTGAGTCTCCCAGAAGCGGACGGCACCATAATGGAAACCCCACTTGATGCTATTGGATTGATTTTGGTTTGGGATGATTATATTACATTCGATATATAGAAAAATGCATATATATATTAGAAATCTATCCGATTAAAATAATAATATTAATGAAATAAACGCTAAAATTTTATATATATAATACATGTAAATCATTATTATTTAATTTTTATACTTATTATTTAATTTCTAATATGGCGAGTAAGTTCTTAATTTTTCATTTCAGGAGTAAGTTTTGTATCGACTTACGAACTTTTCTTTTCCCATCATTTGTATATTGATACACATGCGTTAGAATTAAATGATTTATTATTATTATTCTTGTTTTAAATATTCTACTAATTTATTTTTACGTGTTTTCTATTTATAAAATAAAAAATTGTAATATTATGTCACCTATTCTATAATTTTAATAATTGACATATCTAATATTTGTATCTTATCATGTTCATATCCTTGATGATATCTCATCAATAAATTTTAAAAAATAATAATAATGAGAATAATAAATAAATGAAGATCGGGTATATATAGAAGAAAGATTAATTATTATATCAATTAATTTGTATATAGTTTATCATCATCATACAAAGATAAACCAACTCTTTTGAGTCCTCATGTTGCGTTTTCAAGATAATGGATCATTTGAAAATAGTCATGATAGTATATTTCATGCTTAATATATTAAAAAAAAAAATTTTATGAAGGATTTCTATTATACTAAGGGGTTATTTGGATTGATAATTCTAAGTGCAAAGTAAAATAAATGAGCGGTATTTTAACCTTTTAAGATATTGGATCATTTGAAAATAGTCATGATGGTATATTTGCTTAATATATTAAAAAAAAGTTTTATGAAGAATTTCTATTATACTAAGGGGTTATTTGGATTGATTATTTTTAGTGCAAAGTAAAATAAATGAGCGGATTTTAACTTTTTATGTGTTTGGCATAGTGCAAAATAAGATTCTAAAATAATGCAATATATTTAGAATATAATGGAAGATATAATTTTGTTATATTTGGATTCATCGATTAAGATGAACTCCAAATAAACCGACAATAAATATGGGTGGAACTGCCCGTTTTTTTTTTAAATGTAGTTTTTTTTTAATTCCTTTTCCCACTAAGACCTTGCCCAATAAGATAATTTTTTCTTTCTTAGTTAAAACTTATATCCAAAATTATTTATGTAATTATATATTCTAAGTTTAATTATTTTTATTACTACAACTTATTCATTTTGATCATAATAATATATGAAAATATATTTTATTAAACATTTTGATCAAAATTTAAAAATGAACAACCCACATAAGTACACACAATAATAGAATATTTTCTTGTTACTATAAAGAAAAGTAATTTAACCTTCTCAAGCAATTTGGGACTAAATAAGATGAGCATGTTTTATTATAAAATATAAAAATATATGAATGGACAATGAGGTCTACTATTAAACATAAAATAAGTAATATGCACCAATTATTAGCATTACATTTTAGCATATTATTATTATTAACTATATTTATAATTTTATTAATTTCAAGTAATATAATTTTTTTATTTTTAGAGCTTTTATATTATAATTATGTTTTTATTTTAACTTATATATGTTTATATTTAAATTATAAATTTATTTTTAAAATATTTAAATGCATTTATTCATATTTATAAATCATATATTTTATATACATATTAATGATTATTATTAATTATAATTTATATGATACTTAATCTAACATTAATATTAAGTATCTCATAAGATTTTTCTCAAACTTTTATTAATTATTTTTTTTGTAAAACTAGAACATAACAATTATATATTTATATATTTTTCTTATTTTTATGAAACAAAATAAAATTATCATAAATCTTATATAAAATATGATTTATATTTAAAATTTTAATATTTAAATTATAAAAATATAATAAATTTAATATTATTCTCAAGTATCAATAAATGATAATAAATTTTTTTTGAAATTTTGATGATTAACTTGCCTATCCACGAAAAGTGTGGTGATTCAGTGTAAGCTATTTATTACCTCCGATTTATTATTATTGAGTGTAAAGCTATATTTAATAAAATTTCTTCAAATATGAGTATTTTGCGGTGATTATAATTTGGGCCATTATAAAATATAAGTGGCAATGACTACTTTCTTTTATAAATTTAATGCTTAATAATTTTCAACTAATGATTCAATTTAACAATGATTTAAATTGTGAATTTGTTTAAAATGCATCTTCATGCCCATTTTACAACTGTATTAATTGCTTCTATTTATTAGGATTTTAATGAGATTTTAAAATATGTGCAAATAGTTCTTACAGTTATTTTTAATACTACAGTATGATCATAAATTTTATCTTTATTGTTTACTAGTAGTTACTAATATTGTTATTTTGAAATAAATTATCGATCGAATTATTTTTTAAATTGAACTAAACTTTAACTTGATTTGATGCTATATGAGTAGCATTATAATTAACTTTCATTATAAAAATAATTATCTTGAGCTTAAGTACTTGTATTAAGAACATATTTGCTAAATTTTATGATATTGATATGCGGAAGAAACAATATTTTTATATACAGTTCATTAATTATGGGATCAGCCTGTTCATAATTAGCTTGTTTAGAAATTACTTATGAATAATATGACATTCACCTCAATAGAATTTGACTAAAATATGAGTGAAACCGAAGTTGAGCTTAAATAAAATAAAATTTTAGTTTAGTTAGCTTTTAAAAGGGATCTTATAAATTACGTTCAGCAATTTAATCACAGTTTAGGATGCACTTGGGGTAATTTTCCAGTAAATTTATTTGGCTATCAACTTTCTAATCTATTTTCAAAAAAATTTATGATAAAAATTATTTTATGAGCGAGTTGTTAAAATATGATGGCTATCAAAAGGCATTATTTGACTATTTCAAAAAAAAAAATTTATAACACTCACATTAGCTTTCTAAAAATTAATTTTTTCATACAATTATCTTTATATACCATAGTGAGCATATCTAACACCTAAACCCTAAATCTAATACAAGGTATTTTATCAATTTTATGCATAATCATCCCAAATGCACCTAAAGGCTTCAAGACTAAATCTTTAAGTAAATATATCACCACCTTTAGGGTGAAATGGCATATAAAGATATATGAATTGTGTGATATGTAGGTAAATCTTTCTTCTTCTTCTTCTTCTTCTTCTTATTATTATTATTATTATTATAAATATGGATAATAATCTGAGTCTTCGATGGAGTGGCTGTCCTCGATGACCACCGGTTTGACATGATATTTGAATTTTATATCATTCTTACAAATTATTTATCTTATTAACATATTCAAATGAGACATATGTTTCAAAATATCATCCTTGCTCACAATGGAAGTAAGCATAAACCATACAAACTTTATTGAAATAATAATTATACTAAAAAAACATATGAATAAATTTATATTTTCAACATTTGTTTTACCATTTTGGAAGATTTAAAAAATTAAAAACTACTTAAACTTAAATTGAATATAGTAATTTCTGAAACTTTTAAAATTATGATAAATAGCTAAAGCTTCCATGATAAACCCAAATATTGAATGAAAAATTTAAAATCTCCTCGATTAATACTGGTTTAAATTTGTTCAAATTAATAATAAACAAATTTGAAAGTTTTTTATTAAATATTAAAGGTTAAATGAATCAAATTTAAATATGATTTAACTCGTTTATTTATGATCATAAATAAACTCATTTTTTACTAGTTCAATGAGTAACTTGTTTATATTATTTAAATAAAATAGGATTGAATAAAATATTTTAATTATATATTTAAGGGTATCTATTATAACTTAATATTACTAGTGCTTATTTCATTAATATCTTTTATTAACAAACTTATTAATTAACTCATCAGCCATCATTATCCACCATATGCAAGATGAAAATTAAACTTTGATCTAAGGGATGAGAAATTGCATGAGGAATTAGTACACATTAATTTACTTCTCTTTTAATTTTTTTTCATTTATTTTAAAAATAAATTCTTTTCGGCCTGAAATCTCATCAAGCTATCAAGTTTTTCTACATTAAAAAAAACAAAAGTCTAAACAAAAAGTTGAATACCTAATTTAATAAAAGTGATCAAAGAATATAAATACCTAGTTTATAATTTGTTTGAGAATTTTGAGTTTTTCAAATTAATTTATTTGCCATTAAAGAATATGTATATATTTAATGCAATTCTTTCTTGTTTATTTATTTCAATAAATTGATTTGTTAGTATTTATTTATATTAAATGATTATAAGAAAGTTTGGTCACAGTTTATATAATATTTTATTTAATTTGAGTAAAGAAATTATATATTAATTCTAAATTTATTAATTTTTTATTTGTTAAATTTATAAAATTATTTATTTATAACTAAATATAAAAAAGTACTCATTTGGATTTCTTATTTATTAACCCGTTGAACTAATTCAATTAATGTAAATAAGCCAAGTATGATTAGTGAAAATTTTAAACAAGTCAAGTATGAACATGCATTTGATAGTTCAGCTAGCTCAAGCTCGAGACAAATATGAAAAACTTATAATATGATTGAATCAAGTCCAATTCATAATATACTGACTTGATTATAGTAGTAACTACATTGGCACCTAAAGTGTGTTCATATATATAATTTAATCTATTTAAGAAAAAATAACTTTTAGTCAAAATTGTTGCCAACCAAAAATGATGATTAATTCATAAATATTCTTAAAATATTATTAAAATTTTAGGATTAAATCTCACATATGTTAAATTTCCACTCCTTTTTTTGGCAAAGAAAAGAGAAAAACTGTTATGTTTCTCCAACAATTTTTAATGAAGAGATCCTTAAACCATATATATTGTGTTATTGTGAACCTAATTAAATGTTAATTTCTTGGTTCTATTTTATGATTTTGACAATGATTTTATTATTTTTTTCATGAATATCTATTATATTTAGCTCGACAAATCTCTTCTATTCTCATCAGAACCATTAGTTGGTAATCATTTTCATGTAAATTCACTTATTACTTCTATTTTTAGACTCCTAATTATTAGAGTATAGTAAAAAAATGGCATTTTTGAAATGATCTTAAATGTCTTTTGAATTTATTAATAGAAATATCTTTGATAAAACTAACTTTTTTAGTGGATAGCAACTTTTGCTATCATTATCTTGGGCATAGGATTCAAGTTTGTATAAAATATATCATAATATCAACAATGAAATAACACTATTATTAAATATTCTTGCATATTGATTGTAATTTGATTATCTGTCATAGAGATGAAGAGTTCAATCTCATAATGACAAATTTTCTTGTCTAACGTTATAAGTGTTGCAACATCAAAATATGAACCAAGTTGCTAAGGTTGGTATAAGCCTCATATCATCGATGATGTATCTCTTATAACTTCACTCTAATGTTATTCTCCCACCTCCCTCACTTCTTTAGGAAATTCAAGGGATCTATCTTATCACTCTTTCTAATCAAATTAATTGTGTAAAAGACATATTCAAGTAAATTTTTTATATGATTCTATTATGATCAATACAAGTTAGTTTTGTTAATTCATTTACTAGATTTGATGATGATACTTCACCAAAGAACTTTGACTTTTCACACAACATAGAAGCAAATATTGTGACAAGAGGAAAAAGAAGTATTTTTATTATACTAGATATTCTTTTAAATCCCTCATTGTATGCGATATGTTAAAATAGAGAAATGCGACAAGGCTTACCCTCTTTGTCTTTTTCTTACTTTTGATTGGCCTATATAGGTTATTTTTTGTAATTTAAATAATTATTTAACTTTTAAAAATGAATAAAGAAGTATAATATGAAGCAAATTATAGAAAAATTTAAGATTATCAACCTCAATATTTATTTTACAAGCACAACAACAAGCCTTTATCCCACTATGTGGGATCGGTTACATGAATCCTTCCTCTCCATTGGGTCATTAAATGTCATATTCTCATTTAATTCTAATAAAATATAGTCATTTTATATACTTCCTAATTAAGACTTTTTAAGTCTACCTATGCATTTCTTAACATAGGCCGAATCTAAAGCATCTACTCTCCTAATTGGGACATCAGGCAACCAATGTTTTATGTGAACAAACCATTTAAGATGACTCTCTCTAATCTAATCTTCATTGAAAATACTCCAGCCTTTTCATATATATATGTGTGTGTGTGTGTATTTATCTTGCATTTAAGTGTAAATCCACTTATCCACCTGAGTATTTTCATCTCTGCAGCATTTAGTTTTATACTTCTCGTTTACTGGCCAACACTCCACACGATAGAGCACAAATCTCACCACCATCTTATAAAATTTTACATACCAAAAAAATGTGCAACATATGTGCATGGCACATGGGCCACACTAGCCACACTAGAGTGAGCACAAAGTTATTATACTAAAAAGGAGCTATTATAGCACTAAATTGCAATAGTTAATAAAATTATTGCAAATCCAAATATTTATTATTGTGATTATAATTGTTGCTGATTCTACATTTATGAGGAAAAAATGATGAGAGGGAGCTAATATTTGAGGTAGAGGGCAAAAAAAAATAATGTTAATGATTATCATAGCATTGAGATTTGCATAAATTCAAATAATCTCTCTCTCTCTCTCTCTCTCTCTCTCTCTCTATATATATATATATATATATATATATATATATATATATATATATACACACATGCGTACACAACACCTTTTAAAACTATAAATTAAAAGTAAATTATGTTATTCCCATCACTACTAAAATTGATTAGAATAAATAATCTTCATCATTTTATCAAGAGGGTTGTCACACAACCACTGATATTATTTTTATTCCCTACAACAAACTTAAAGAGATGTATCACTCCTTTTCAGATTTAAGCTCAACATAATCATTAGGTCCATACGACATGAACCATTTAGACAAAAACCCTTTTTCTTTTAGGATTATAACCCATGTCCTTACAAAGTTGATCATTATAATATATTTGAATGATTCCAACACTTGATCTTCTATAATATTCATGACCATACTCTTTCATGTATTTATTCTATTTCTTCATATCTTCTTCCACCAATTTTATGCTCGAGCTGAAATCCACCATTAAGAAAATGTGCCAACCATATTGCCTTCCAAAGTAAATAAATTTGATGCGCTCTTTGAGTATCCAATTATTGCCATTTGTGAAATCCTCGGTTGAATGCATTCTATATAGTACATAAATGCATTGATAAGATTATTCTTTTTACTAAAAATAATTCTTAAGCACACTATCACAAATTTAACTATAAAATAATTCTTTTGACATATTTTTTCAATGTTATTGAATAAGCCTATTTACTCATGCACCATAGGAGTGTAAGAAAGCTAAATTTTATGTTCATGTTTGCCTCATTAACTTATTAAGTTGAACATAGATGGTTGATAAACATAAAATTTATTGGTTAGTCAAATCTAAGTTATTAAATCTTTATATTGTCTATCACATGTATGCACACACTAGTATAAATATATGAATATGAAAACCTATAATATACAAGATTATAAAGTATGTGAATACATAAATATGTATAAGTGCACATTCAAACATGCAAATTACATATATATAGGAACATAATCAAACTATTATCAAACCAAATAGGATCAACAAGGCCATGCTTCACTCATTAAATTAAATATATTAAATTATAAAACTAGTTTAACTTAAGCTAATTATCCAGTCAAACACAAATAAGCTTTTTTGATAACTTTATGCACTTATTATAATAATATTTAAAAATATATATGAATATCTAATTAATCAATGTGAAGTATATCTATTAAGTGGAAAAATATTGTCTACGTGGCCCGTCACAATATTTTGAAATGAAAACGATTTAAAGACATTTCAAATTTTCTCATCACCCTGAAGCCAATATATATATCGACCTTTAACGATTGCAACTTCACCTTCCAATATTATACCATCCCTACAAAACTCAAAGCTTTTGAATATTTTAGAACAATTCTCTTATTTTTCAGCATGTCATAGAATTTTTCAGGCAATAAAACAACTAAGGATGAACTCATTGCTTGAAAGAGGCTATGGTCTGAACTATTCTATACTTCTCCATTGGTCTTGTTTTATTGATGTAGATTTCAATAAACTTAGTTATAAGCCACCTATATTTTCAAAAAAAATGAATGTGAGATATTAATTTATATAATTAATTTAGAATAATTGTTAGAGGAGGAATATCATTTACTAAAAGAGAGCAATGTTGCCAAGAGGCTTAGCATGATTCCTTCTCCTAGTCTATGTAGGAGTAGCTCAATGACTAGAGTAGAAGTAACCTAATGAAACACCACATGCTAATAAATCAACTATGTTCCATCGCTTTTGGACAATCATCATGCAAGGAACTTCCGCACCTACAAGTGCAAATTTAAGAAAAGTAAGAATAAAGTATATGAAACTTTATGTGCATGTGGAGTACTACCGAGTGCATAGTCGGTATGCTTCATAATTGTTTAGTATAATGAACTATTGTATGATCTTCATATACTCCAACACCAAATAAGCGACAATCCATATGCATGATGTATTCTAACAATTTTAATAATTATACTAACAATGATCATACCATTAATATCACGCATTCGGTGACATCGAGTTGATTTGAGAAAAATTACAATGATACATTTTTCCTTGACAAACTCAAGGCGTGACATTTTCTCATTTTGCTAAGTCCATTGAGTGGAAAACTGGGATATTAGGGAGACAACCTTCCTAAGCAAAGAAGTCCATTATATGCTCCTCTTATGGTGAACATATTGTCTATTAAGGGATTAAAATATTGATAGAATGTGAAGATTAGAAAGGTAAATTTGATAAACTAGACAACAATGTAATGAGTATACAAATGTAAAAGTAGAAAGGATGCAAAAGCTAAATTCAAAACTTAGGCCCCATTGGAATCAATTTTTTGTTTTCTATTTTTTATTTTATTTTAAAAATAGAAAAATAAGTAAAAATATGTTTGTTTATCTATTTTATTATTTTTATTTTTCTATTTTTAAATAAATTTATTTTTATTTTCAAAAATACTAAAAATATGTAAAACCTATTTTTCTTTATTTTTAAAACACCCGGTCATACTTTTCAAATTTTTAAAGATTTGAATTTGATTTTTTATTTTTTTTAAATTATATTATATAATATTATTAATTTTAATTAATTTAATCTCACAAGATTTATCTGAATATATAATAATAATAGATTAATTTTACTAATTTAACTTATTTTATCAATAATTATTATTTAAAATATATTTATATATTTTCATAAATTTTATCTTTCTCATAAAATATATTAGATATTTTTTTTCATTTCATGTATGTCATCGACTCCTACAAATATGTCTTTGTTTTGTATTTTTAACGATTCAAATGTATCAATGAAGTTTATCATGCAATAACATATTTTTTAAGTAGTATCGATGATGATCAAAATAATTTTGCTCAAATCTCAAGATGTCACATTTGTAACTTGTCAGTTTTATTATGTGCAATTGAATGAACTATGCAAATTCTTGTTTGTTAGATTTTCAAATTTTGAATTTTTCTAAGTGATTCTTTTTATGAGCAGTATTATTCGGTTGTTTACTATAACTCAAATTAATTTGTGCACATTACTTTCATCAATCATTGATTTCATTCAATTTGATTTGATTTAAGCAATATAACATATATGTAGGTCAACATCCATTATCATCATTTGTGTCCTCAAACATTTTTTTGCTTTATGTTAAAATAAGAAAATATCAAACATATTTTTATTTTATTTTAAAATTTAAAAATAAAAAAATACAGTGGTCGCAAATTTAGAGTAATAATTAATTTCATTATTTTATTTTTCCATTAAAATTTTAAAAAATAATAACTAAATATTTTTTAAATAAAAATCATCATAAAATATCAAACAAGTTTTATTTTCACATAAAATAAAATAAAATAAAAAACAAAAAAATTGGAAATAAAACAAAATTGAAACAAAACAAAAATAAAATAGAAAATGATCCCAAACTGCCCTTAGGGACCGTTGGGGATCACTTTTGTTTTTTATTTTATATTTTGTGTTCTTATTTTATTTTATTTTATTTTACTTAAAAATAAAACAAATTTAATAGTACTTATTATTTTAAAAAAATACTCAAAACATCTTTTAGATGTTTTGAGCATTTTTAAAAATAATGTTATTTGTTTTTTAAAATAAAAAATAAATATACATAAAAAAACACTCTAATAATTTCTTAACAAATATATTTTAAAAAATAACATAAAAATAAAAATAAAAGATAGATTGTCGTAGGATCTTTTTTGCTTAAAATTTTCAACAACCATTAAGGATTATAGATATGATTATTGTGGTACATGCAATGAGTTGATCATCATATAATAAGGTGATCATAAATTAGTGATATTATACTTTTTTTATGTTTTTTTTATGTTTTTTTGTTTTTTCTTGTATTTTTTTTGCGGAACCCCATATAGGGGAATTTTATTGCTCACAGAAAAAAGGTTACAAGATCCTTAAGAGGGGATAAACTCAGTCTACCAAAGAGCTACAATCATCCTAAAGAGTAAATCCATTGTCTAAGTACAACCCACACAGCAAAAAAAAAGGCAATACCCCAAAAAAATATAGAGAGTAAAAGACACAAAGGAGCAACAAGCGCAATGCCGATGATGATGATCAAGAAGAGTTACATCAAAGGAAAAGCCCTTGATACACATGAAAAAAAAGACTCTACAAACAACTAGATGAACAGTTAGCACCAATAAAATAGAAGGAGTTAAGTCTAAGTAATAAACATAAAGTTGGAAAGAAATAGTAGAATTTTAGGGAGCTCCAAAAACTTCACACCAACTTGGCGACCACATACATGTGCATCCAAAGTAAAGAAGGGATACAACACACATGCTACTACCAACCAAAGAAGAGAACTAATCCGCCACCCATCAAAGAAAACAAACATGTGGAAGCATCCATAGGGAAATTATGTAGCCCAACGAAATTGTATAACCAATGAAAAGAAATCCACAAAGTTTCAATGAACGAAATGAAATCCACATTCCTATATCAACAGTAGAGCCCATATAGTGCCAACAGCTATCAAATAAACAATCCACACCAATCCAGTTCCATAATACAATTAAAATGTAGCAAGCTTAGCAAGATAGAAATAACCTCCAGTTCAAGAAGCTTGAATAAATACCATATATAAATAGATCAAGAAGAAAATAGTTTAACAGAGTAAGTGGATATATCCATATAATAAGTCCAAGAAGGCATGATAATATAATGATTGAAAATCCCAAAAACTCGAACTAACACACCCACAACAGGTGCAAAAAAGAAAATTGCTAATTCAATTCAGTACAATACACCAAACCAAAAGAAAAGCATACACAACTCCGAGGACGTACAGAATGAACTCCATATAGGCTTAGTAAAAACTAGAATTTCGAAACAACAAGCAGCTCACATCCGACAAAGAAAAAGGGAACCATTCCCAGATAATGAAAGAAGAAACTCTTGCCAAAGGGGTGTGTAGACTATTCAAATAAATAGCAAGATAAACATTACAGCAGTTAGGTATAAAGGCAAAATCAGCCTTGGAAAATAGCCCTAACGACTGCTTAGAATATTCAATAAGCCCACAATAAATAGAAAATGATACACCATATCATCATATTCCATGTAAAAAACTTCAATCCAATAAGCGTTATAGCAAGAAACATTGATTTTTTCGATCAAAACAAGTTTCATACACTCTAAAAGGGGAGGAAAGACCTCATCCAACCAATAGATTGAAACAAAAGTAAAATTAAAAGTTTACATGTTCCTAACATAAGGAAAACCATATTTTTTCTAAATTCACAAGCCCTGTAATAAGGGAGGGATATTATCATAAGAGAATATATTCACCATAGAGGATTTTGCACCCCAATTAGCAAGAAAATCAGCACTTTTCCTTCCCGATAAATATGAAATATGATAATCAAGAGAAGCAAGAAGCCTCCTTGTGGTTAAGAAAATAGTAAACTTTAGCATTGCCATGAGCTCCGACTTTAATAAATTCAAAAGGAGGAGAGCATCAATTTCAAACCATATTTTTTTAAATCCTTTATGAATACATAACGATATACCATAATGCAAACCATAAAGTTCAGCAAAAAGAACAAAATAGGGTCTTAAAGGAATAGCAAATGCAGCAATCATCTTATCTTTAAAGTCTCTTAAAATACCCCCACAACCATAAAGCCCATTAGCAAATTCATCAAGATTAACCTTAATGACATGATAATTGGGCTTTATCCAATAAATAGTCTTACAAATAAAATCAACCTCAGAAGAGGGAAATCCCAAAACAAGGGGCCAGATGCTTGACACCTTTGAAGCTAGAAGGAGGAAGAAGGTTAGCTTTATAAGGCAGGTAATTTTACATTTGGTTCTAGCAATAACATGGTGAAAGTTCATAGGAATATCACTATGTTTAGCATCATTTCTTTCCCACCGATATACCATAGTAAAGTAATAGCGAACACATTTGATATGTCCTTTCGAGGAAGAGGATAGAAAATTATTTGAAAGGCAATGTAGAAAGGGATCCATCAAATAGAAAAGTATTAAACATACTATCATACCGGTGACTTTAGCGAAGAATACGGACATGATCCACTTCAATATGGAAGCAACATTGACATTTGGATGGAAGATGAAAACCTTCTTGAGAATGGCATCCACAAGAATGTAGTGTTTAAGGATACACCAAGAAAGAACTAAATAAGGAAGGGATAGAATTACTCAGATCATAGAAAAACTAAAGAATCTTGACTTTTAAATCTAATAGCATGCCACACATCCTTAAAACAAAATCTCCGAGGAGGAATTGTTAAACAAGATTTGATCACTCTTGGATGTTGGATTAATATTGAGGATTTTGTTGATCACATTGGGTAAATAGGAACCTAAATGAGCTATATCCCAAGAATTAGTAATGAAATGGCTAACCTTGAGCATGTCAATAGAGTGAGTATTGAATAATGAGTCAATAGAACCCACACACACCAATTATCTTGCCAAAAGAAGGATGAACCGAATTCACACCCAGGAGATCATCTCCTCGGTAGCCATTGATATTGCGAGTCTTCTCCACGGGAATCCCGTTTGAAAGAACAAATGAGGGGTGATTACCCTTACAATATTTGGCGAGGATGAATTTCGACCGGTAGCTCGATTGCTAAGATTTCACCACATTTTGTAAGAAAAGTATTTAATGGAATCTTCTAAAGTTTTATAACCTAAACCACCTTCATTCAAAGGACCACAACAAGTGTACCGGCTAGCCCAATGAGTTTTTTTAGATGTTGGAGTAGAACCCCAAAAGAATTTGTTGATAAGATGGTTAATCTTTTTAATGATAGAGGTGGTAGGGACAATAGTGAAAAGTAGATAAAAAGGTAAGGAGCAGAGAATGCTTTTAATCAACAAGTCTGCTCCAAAAGATAGAAGATGGAATTGAGAAAGAAAATTTCTTATAAATTTTTTGAATCACCTCATCAAAGGAAAGATCTTTAGCACCATGATATAAGCTACTAATAGGGAGAATAAGAGGGCAAACCCACAATACTCTTAATAGTATTGATCCTAGGAGGAGGAATCGATTCTTAAAAGCAATAAAACTTTTGTTAGGGTTAATTTTAAGCCACTTTCCTAATAAAGAACTTACAGTCTTAATGTATTAGTTCCATTGCGAACTCATGAAATCATCTCAAGGCGAGGTGAGAGATAGGAAAACCACCCCAGTCTTGTAGAACATGTTAGGCATTTTACAAAACAACAGTTCAAGACTTCGAGTGAGATATTCCATCACGATAATGAAAAGGGCTGGAGAAAGGGGGTCCCCTTGCCTTATCCCATGGGAGGAACAAAAGAAGCCATGAACCTTGCCATTAATAAGTAAAGAGAATCCAGAGTTCTCAATACCATTCTTGATTAATGTAATAAAAGAATTGGAAAATCCAAAAAGAGTAAGAATTTTATAGAGGAAAGTCCAACCAATATTATCGTAGCTTTGGAAATGTTTAGCTTAAAACTTGATTACTGAACCTTAGTATTTAAATCATGGATAATTTCATGAGCTAACAACACATTATCAGAGATGGATCTACCTTTGACAAAACTCGTTTGATTGGGGGAGATGATTTTAGGAAGTAAATTACCTAGTCTTTTGGTTGATCTTAGATATGAGCTTATTAAAAGAGTACATAGGCTTATAGGTCTAAAATGGTTCTAAAGTTCGATTATCGATTTTAGGAATTAGAACAATGGAAGTACTAGAAAAGTATTTGGGGGGGATATTTCCATTAAAAATATCCAAAATAGCTTTAACCACATCTTCTTTGATAATATTCCAACACTTTTGAAAAAATAAGGTCATAAAACCATCGGCTAAGATCTATTTTCTTAATCTCAAAAGTGGATGCAATTTCAAATTCAGGGGGTAGAGGTAAGCATTTTGTTATCTTCTTCTAATGATCTTAGGGATAACCTCAGCCATGCTAATTCATCATAGGATATTATTATTAAGGAGATTAGTGAAGAAAGATACACCAATCGAAAAATTCCTTATCATTATTTTTGATTTTCTTGATGTGATTGAGGGCCTTTTGTTTTTTGAACATAACATGAAAATATTTGGTATTCTATCTCCCATATCTTTTTATGGAAGCCTTTTGCCACCGGAGGTTTTCCTATGTCTTGATAGCAAGTTAACCTATCTTTGGCTTGGTTTAATAAGATATTTTTGGAGGTATCACTGAATAGCGACTTCTTTTAAAGCTATGACTTGTTCTATATATTTTGAAGCGGTTTGTTCAACCATTTATTATTTAAGCCTTTTAATTTAAGCCATAATCTCTTCATCCCAATAATAGAATCATCGATAAAGAGGATCTCTAATTAGTAGCAACCACCTCAAAATCTATCATCCATAAGCCACATATTTTGAAACGGAAAGGAATACGAAAAGGGGATTTTGTGCTAACATGAGATTAGCAAAGGGGAATGATCGGATAAGGTTCTACTGAGGTGTTCAACAGAAGTAATTGAAAAGGAATTGTTCCATAGATCATTAAACAGAATCCTATCTAGTCTTTGCCAAAGTCTATGATTATTCCAGGTGAATTGAGAGCCTATAAAACCTAGATCGGTAATGTGATAATCCAAAATCATATTATTAAAGTCCTCCATGGAGAATAGGTTAGGAGTATTTCCACCAACTTGTTCTGAAGAGGAAGATATAGTGTTAAAATCCCCACCCATGAACCAGGGAGCATTAACGTAGGATGGGAAATTAACTAGATCTTCCTACAGGGTCCTTCTACCATACCTATTACAAGAAGCATAAACAAAAGATCCAAAATATCACCAATTGCCAAAAGTGATTTTAACATTCACTACCAGGTGAAGATCCTAGATAATATGAAGAACAAAAGGATTTTTACAAAAGATCCAAATTTAAAAATAATAACTAAATATTAGCTAATAAAGTCAAAATAGCAAACATATGTTGATACTATGTGTATTAGGAAAGAAAAGAACATAATGTCATAATTAATAAAACAAATGAGCATTCTAGATTTTGAGTCTAATCCATTATGTATTAGTGAATTATGAATTATTTCTGCCAAAGCAATAAATATATATAAAATTTAAATTAGAATATTTATACATAAATATTTAATATTATAAAAAATTTTGAAATAGAAAACCTTTAGAAATATTAATAAGTGTAATTATTACATTTACTTAATAAATATTCCTTTTAAAATTAATTTTGAAAGCAATTAAATGTAAAATATTTCAGATTAACAAAGATAGATTTAAAATCTGAAATGAATATGAAATGTTATAAACATGAATGAATATAAAAGTTTATAACATTGAATTAATTGTATAAAGTAATTAAATGTAAAATATTTCAGATTAACAAAGATGAATTTAAAATTTGAAATGAATATGAAACATTATAAATAATGCTATAAAATAATTTCATATATAAATTATAATATAAAATGTTAAAAATAAATAAATGTAATAAGTAATGCAAAGTAGTAAGGAGAAACGGATGAAATTGAATTAAATGGAATAAAAATAACATTTATACTAATTTATATATATTTATATATATACCCCTAAGAAATGGATGAAACCAATTAAATGAAATAATTATAACATTTATACTAACTGATATATATTTATATATATACCGTTGTAGCAGAAAAATGTATCATATTCTTTTTTTTTCCTTTTTTCTTTAAATCTGAAATATCGGTTCATATTATAAACGGTGGTCAGAAAAACGTTTCATATTTTTTTTAAATATGAAATATCGTTTCATTATAAACACTTTATACCTTTTTTATATTAAGATCTGACAAGAATAAATATGTCATAGATCACATAAAATTAAAAGCTGATCAAAGTATAAAGCAAATTTAGCTATATTATTTTACTCAAAATCAATAATAGAAAAGCCATCTAAAAAATATCGATACTTCATGCAAATGACCAAATTATTTGCTTGAAAATTTTGAATCATGTACTTTGATCTAAAATTTTAAATAATCAATACAAATGATGAAGAAGAAAAATCATTTCTCAACGATTCAACATGATAACTACTGATACTACTTGTTGGAAACATATAAAGATAAAATAAATTTATCTAGTTGATCTCATGTCAAATCATAAAGAAAATTTAATCGGGCGTTCATGAATCCATGGATGAGCTAATGTGTCATACATTGAAGCTTGCGACAGCTATAGCGTTCAGGCGCTCGTGTTTTCCTTGTGCAATCAACCGTTGTTCCGTGATTTGGCATCGATCTCTCCCCGCTTAGTTGGTAATGTAAACCTCTCTTGATGAAATATTTCCTTGCCTCGACAAAATCACCGGATGCTCGATCCATTATCCATGGCTTCTTAAATCTTTCAAGGATGCTCTCGTTAATTCCCCTTGCTATTTAACTAATGCGATTTCCTGGTATGCCCATAATATGTTGGTTGATGTTGAAATTGCTAAACCATTTGAATTCGTTGGTGGGTAAATTCAACGCTGAATTTAGAAAATATCCTCTTTTTTTCATAGTCATCAGCACTTTTTTGTGGGATTGATCTCAGGCATGTCTAATTCAATTATCAAATGATTTGGATTATTCAAGAGTTTTTTGCGTCGTTCTTATTTCATTTTTAACACCAAATGCGACTTCTTAAGTGGACACCTTGTTTTGATATTAAAGAGAACCAATTGTTCCTATTTGGCTCGTTTTTAATATGCGCCACTTTTTACGCATCGTTTTGTTCTTTGTGGGGCTATCTTTCGCCTCATCAAATTGATCATTCTTCCCACCTCGGTCTGGATACTTGTTGAAGTTGATATAACTAAAACATCCAAAAGAAATCTAGATTGATATGAAAAAATGGGTTATAATTTGCATTTGAAAACTTTCCCTCTTTTAAATGGCAAAATTCATGGGCATGAACAAATTTACATCCACATCTCAAAAAAAATAATCTTCCTATTCCTACTATTTTGACTAAGGAACAACCAACTAAAATGACATATGTGCCAAAGCTAACCAACATAATCATCCTCCACAAAATCACTCTTTTACCAACTGAATTGCAGGAGGCTAATTGTTGAACAATGACATTGATGACACATTGGTTTTGGGAACTTAGAAAATATGCCTACTACTATTCCCATTGGTAACAATAGCACTTACAACTAATGACCCAAAACAAAGAAATTTTGATGAAATTAGGCAAACATCACCTCAGTAAATCTTAGTTTGGATCAGCAACAAAATAAAATAAAACAAACCATTAATCTAGAAAAGAAGATGAAACTATTCTACATCCCCAACACTTTGAATGGCCAAAATGATAGCATAACTAATCAGTCATTCTCTGATATGGAAGAAGGGGAAATCACATTCCTTTGCTTAATAATGAAACTTTGGATCACACTAACTACTCTTTTTTAGGAGATACCTTGGACACCGACATTTCAAACTGATAAACAAAAAAAAATCATTCAAATCCAAAAACAACTAAAAATGCAACTAGAATCACAAGATCTTCATCAACCCTACACCAACAATAATTTCCTTTCTCCTCATTCTCATCCAATCAATTTTTCCATTCCAACAATTATGATTAATTTCATCATTTGGAACATTTTAATTATTGGGACTACTGTTGAATATTAAAGCCTCTTTAGCATTCATAATATATCTCTCCTTACTATCAATGAACCACTTATCCACTCTTCTAAGATAGCTAATTTAGAACACTAGGTTTCCCAAATTTTTCTCACAACATTAATAACAAAATTTGGTTATTTTGGAATAATTCTATCGATCAATATCCTTGACAACCAACAACAATTGATTAATAGATTTACGTGGGTGTTTTCAGTCATGTGCTCTTTATTTATGCATCTTGTAATAGAGCCGATAGGAACATTCTATGGAATAACTTAAGATCTTTAGCTTCCTGTCGCCAACCGGATGGTTGGCGGAGATTTCAACACCATCTCTCTACTGAAAGAAAGGGAGGGTCATCTCTAATATTTAATTCTATGGAAGATTTCTAATATGATTACTCGTAACCTTGCCGATATAGGGTTCTCGGTTCCAACTACGTGGAACAATTCTAGACTTTAACTCGATCGTATCCTTGTTAACCACCTTTGATGATCAATGGCCTTACCTCAGAACACTTAAGTAGAACATTGTCGATCACGCTCTCGATCCGTGAAAACACTACTTCAATACCCGCAGCCCCTTTCATTTCCAAAATATGTGGTTGCAACATAATGACTTTATGTATGTTGTTTCAACTAACTGGACGGCCCCTATTCACCCTGATAACTCCATTAAAGGCATGATCTATTTTTGGCTTAAACTTAAAAGATTAAAACAAACTCTGAACTAGTGGAATAAACATCATTTTAAAAACATTTTTGCAAATCTTAAAACTATGGAAGATCTTGTTTGCTCTCTTGAAGAAGGTGTTTGACCAAATAAAATGATGAACTCAACGAAGCTAGAGATAACTTGATTAAATATCAAAACATGGAGGAAACTTATTGGGGAAAAAGCGCTACTAAACATATTGCGATGGCTACGAAACACAAAATATTTCCGCACTTTTCAACAAAAAGAAAAGTTATAAACTCGATTAAGAAAATTAAAAACAATAATGATAATTATTTATGACAAAATGATATTAAAGACTCGGTTATCCATCATTTCCAAAATTTGTTAAACAACAACATTAACATGGAAATTGCTAACCTCATCGATTCCCTCAAAATTACTTCGATCAAAACATCTCTCTTTGTAGGTGTCCTTCATTAGTAATGTTCTCTAAAGCATGAATTCAAATTGGTCTTTGGCGGATGGTTTACTATATTCAAGATTCCATTATTAAGTCGATTTAATTGAACGTTATTGACTTTTCAATGGCAACCCCTTCTAGATTCTTTTCTAGCACCTCCATAATACTTATCCCTAAAAAACAATCCGAACATGGAATGACTTTAGAATGATTAGTCTATGCACCTTTTTTAACAAGCTAATATCCAAAATAATCACCAGTATCAACCCTCGTTTGTAACATTATCTCCGAATCAGGTTTCATTAAAGGAGAACCATACGATAATATCCTTTTAGCACAAGAAATGATTCATGATATTGATGTTCCTATTAGGCATTGCTTTACTGAACATTTCTAAAGCCTTTGACAATCTCTCTTGAATTCCTCGTTTATACTCCAAAATTTTCAATTCTCAAAGAATTTATTCGTATCATTAAAACGTATCACTAATGTTTGGTTCCGGTTATCGTTAATGGAGAATCGTGGTTTCTTCACTTCTAAACACGCTTATGCCAAGGAGATCCATTATCGCCATTACTTTTATTATAGAGATTATTTATCCACACGATCTTTCTATAATAAGCAAGTATGATTTACAAAACTCAAGGTGGATTTCCCATTACTCATCTTTGCTTTCGATGATTTTATCATTTTTAATGCTTCTATCGCGTCAAAACCATTATGAAATTCTTTAAAAATTTGGCAAAAGCGGTCTCCTCCTTAACAAAATAAATGTTGCTTCATAACGCTAATAAAATCAACAATAATAGGATTAATCAGATAATGAGGATCACTTTCATCAACATCATCTTGATCAATTATCTAGGTACTCCTCTTTTCAAAGGACATAAACGATCTTACCTTTTGGATTTAATCCACAAAATATCCAACCGTATCTCTTGGGAATATCATTTTCTATCCTTTGGAGGTTAACTCGATTAAGAGTACCCTTAATTGATGCCTCTTTATCTTATTCAAACTATCGCCAACCAATTTTTGTATTAATCGAATTGAGAGGCTAATTAATAAATTTTTTTGGGGGTCTAATACCTCTTCCTCAAAAAATACCGTCCTCTTGGCACAAAATCGTGGCATCTCAGGTGGTCGACTACAAATCTATCAAAGACATCATCACACATTCTCTTATAAACTTTGGTGGAATTTTAGAAGCAACAATAGCCTTTGGGCTAACTTCATGACAAACAAATATTGCCTATCTAAGCACCATTGAGCTAAAACTAACGCTTCTCCTATTTGGAAAAGACTTTGTAATATCAAATGGAAGGTGGAACCTTTAATTTTTGGGGTATTAACAACTCTTTCTTCGGCAAGATAAGCGGCTTGGAAATAACTCTTTTTGATGAATTAATTTCCTCATGTTCTATTGATACCACCTCATATTCCATACACTTGGTGTATCTTAAAAAGCTTTGTCCCTATTGATTCCTTGATGTGGGGTAAAGGTTTTTATCTCCCATCAAAATGTCATTGTTGCTCCCATATTGAAAATGTAAATCACCAATTCGTGAGTGGGCGTTGCATCTAAACTTTGATTTGTGCGATAATCTTTTCTCCATTGACAAATATAACATTTCATTTATCAACTCCGAGATATATTTTGAAAACAATATAAAAGGTCATATTAAAATTGTTAATGCGATCATTATTCTCTGGTTCATTTGGATGGCTAGAAATGATGCTAAGCATAACGATATTTCTATGAATCATTCCAAAATAATTGCCAAAACTAAATTCAAAATCATTGATCTATTTAAAGCCAACCTTATTAAATATAAACACTTAAAAGGGTGTAAATTTGTCCTCTAAATTGGGTTTGCATTTGCCGATACAAACACCTCTAATCAAGAAAATACTTTATTTGGCCAAACCACATGATAACATTATCAAAATTAACACCGATGGAGCTATCCCCTAATGCTTGTTTGTGGCATCTTTAGAAATTTCAAGGGTGATGTTCTCATGGCCTTTGCTAATCCTATTATTACTAACTTCCTTTTTTTGAACTTATGGCGTGTATAATGCTCTTAACATTGCATTATAGAAAGGTTGGCTTAATATGCGAAGTGGATGCCTTACTACTAATGATCTCAGCAATCCAAAAAAAAATGGCAATGTGGAATTATATTATTTAATCAAGCAAACTAAATTACGCTCAATCAATTTTTTGTTACAAAATCACTCATATATGGAGGGAAGGAAATGCTTATCAATTGCTAACTTAGAACTAGATTGAATGAGCCCACTAATTTTGATAATCATTCTATTCTAAACACTTACAAGGATTAGTTAACGACAAGGCGGGTTTGC
The DNA here is from genome assembly GCA_021442155.1 of Cymbidium sinense. Classification (NCBI taxonomy): domain Eukaryota; kingdom Viridiplantae; phylum Streptophyta; class Magnoliopsida; order Asparagales; family Orchidaceae; genus Cymbidium; species Cymbidium sinense. The sequence goes on from CM038232.1 coordinate 7,745,641, forward strand.
CTTACATTAGATCATGACATTTTGGACTTTGCATCTTGTCTTCATATTTTAATCTTTGAAGCACCTATCTGTATATGTTATTGTGGATCTCGATTGGTCCCCCATTAAGCATTGTTGCTTCTTTTCATTCAAGATCTGGGTTGTTGTTCGGTGAATATCTCGATTTATGGAAGCTTTGTGTTTGATGTTATCGTCTGGCGGAATATCTATATTGTTCCCGTTAATTTTGATCTGGATTACCAGTATGGCGCCATCATACTTGGAAATGCTACTCTAAATGATTTTTAGGATAATTTTTTGGGTTGTTTGTTACAACATATGCGTTAGGCCTTGCGCCTTTTTTCAAGATTTCGGATTGTTTTCCCCTACATCATGCATTAGTTTTGCTATTTTCTAATCCCACATTTGGAAAAGTTTCCTTTGGGCGTAGTAATTGTTATCTTCGCTTGTGGATGCAATTCTTCTTTATGATTATGGTGCTTATATTGTCCTATCCGATCGATTTCGATATGATCGGAAAATTTTTCTACTTATGGCTACGAATCTGCTTGGAACTGCAGATCTAAATGATTTTCCTGGAAACTTGTGGTCTACTAACAATGTTCATATGGGAATTCTAAGTGCATTGTGGGTTTATACTTTGGTTAGTTGTTACATTTGGTAATATTATTTCTTTGCATTTTGTCACGCATGATTCTTGAGTTGAGTTGGGCTTTCATTTTTCGCTTATGGCAAATCGCTTGGAGCTAGATCTAAATGTTTTTTTTGAAACTTGTTTAATTTCGTTCAAATATTCATATGAATTGCTGCTATAAGTGCATTAAATGGGTTTATACTTTGTTCGTTATTTTTTTGTGATATTACCTTTTTGCATTTTGCTATGATTGTGGGTTAAATTGGGCTTTCATTTCTTTAATATGTTGGTTATCGCCTTCTCATCTTTTTGGAAAAAAGTCGGTGAATATCTCTTCCCTGTTTGCTGTGGTTGGATCCCATCGGTATTATGATATTGATTACTCGTTCTCTTATCTCGGTTCGTTTTGAATTACTATATGGCACCGAATCGCTATTATTCGCTCTAAATGCAATTCGGATGCATATTTTGGATGTTTGTATTTCATACCACTTTGAAATACAATGCTTTACAATATCCCAAGGTCATTTATAAGGGAGGGTTTCGGACTCTTTCACACTAATATATTCTATTGGGATAATCTAATGAGCTTGATTCATCTAATTTGTTGGCTATGATGGCGGTCTCACTTAATTGGTTGGTAGTAGCTCTGATGTAACTTGAAGTTCGGATGCTCATACTTGCAGCTCCATCGGATGTGATTGAGCCTTTTCTATCACATTTCTTTAATATCATTCTCACTTTATGGTGTTTTCCTCCACTTCATTACCTTAATGCTATATCTTTTCTTTGCTCTCTTATTGTTTTTAGTTTGCTCAGCTATTTTACTTTTAATTGTTTTAATGCTTTCTTTGGATTTTGGATGTATTTAGATTGGGATTTTCTCCTTAGGTTGATTGTAGCTCTTTGAGCTAGTTAGTGTAATCCCTTTAAGGATCTTGTAACCTTGTTTTGTGGTAATAAAATACCCAGTATCATGGGGTTTCCTTAAAAAAATAAATAAATAAAAAAAAAATGGAGCTAATCGATTTTTTTCCACTAAAAGGGTGTTCTTGAGAGAGAAGCGAGAGAGAGAGAGAGAGGACTTCTTTTCACTCAAGATGAGATATGAGTAAAATGAGAACTTCACCCTTTAGAATGGGAACCATGATTTATACTTGAGTGCATTTTACTTTATTTTGATCATTAAAATAAAATAAAGCTGGTTTCTACACATGATAATTCCATATAAAATTAATAAGATTTCTCAAAAGCCTAAAATTAATCTTTATTTGATCACAAAATTATTAGGCTTAATAAATAAGATAATGCATAATGTATAATTAAATTCATATGTGAGCCCACATTTAAAAATCTCTAATATGGAATCTATGGATGTGCATCCCTTTGCATATAGTATTGAAAATATTTAACTATAATTTTATTTTAATCTATGAAGTAATATTTAAATCAAATATTACAATGCATATCTTCTTTAATTATTTAAAAAATTATAGTTAAAAGGCCCTTTTATTTTACTTTTTAGTTTTTTAGTAACATTTTAAACATTTAAGTAAAAAAATGTTATATTTCAATAAATAAATTACCATTAGAATTTTGACAAATTTTCTCATGAAAATCTATTTTTTGGCCACCAAACTAATTAGGTAATGAGATTTTAAGTGGTGCTAGGTTCTTTTGATAATTAATTTAGAGCTAATTAGTGTTAAGTGAGATATGTTTAACCTATTGAAATTTATTTGAGGTCTTATGTTTAATCAATATGGCAATTGACTTTGATCTTATAGGGTTAAATAGGTCTATTTTAAGTTAAATTAGTTCAAAAAGTCTAATAAAGCTTCACCAAGATATTATTTGGCTATATTAATTATTGATAAATAATAATGACCTATTAATATGGTAGGCATGATTATTTTGAACATATTATTAATGATCTATTTAGCCTAGGGGATCTTAGTTTAATCTAATTATTATTATGGTTAGAACATACAGTTTGATGGTTTAATCCTTTAACATAGGTTTCATAAATTGATTTGATTCATTGACTCAAAATAACTAATTAAATTTGGCATAATTTTGACATAAATTACTATTAGAATTTTGACAAATTTTCTCATAGAAAATCAAAAGCTAATTTTCTGGCCACCAAACTTATTAGATAAAGAAATTTTAAGTGGTGGTAGTTTCTTCCAATAATTAATTTAGACCTAATTAGTGTTAAGTGAGATATGTTTAACCTATTGAAATTTATTTGAGGTCTTATGTTTAATTAATATGGCCAATTTGATAGCTTATTGGGTTAAATAGGTCTATTTTTTAGTTAAATTAGTTCAAAAAGTCTAATAAAGCTTCACCAATATATTATTTGGCTATATTAGTCATAGATAAATAATGACCTATTAATATGGTAGGCCATGGTTGTTTTGAACATAGTTATTAATGACCTATTTAGCCTAGGGATCTTAGTTTAATCTAATCATTAATTATGGTTAGAAAGTTTGATGGTTTAGTGCTTTAAAATAGGTTTCACCAAGTGTTTTGATTTATTGGGTCAAAATAATAATTAAATTTGGGGTTAATTTTGACTAGGTTGATCAAATTCTAGCCCTGTAAGTTAGACTCTAGAGATCTATTAATCAATTAAAGTATTTTGACAAATATTTTAATCACGATGAAAAAATTGAATGCTTATACCACAATCTGAATCCACTTAAACTAATTAAGATTAAGTTAGGTCTACCCAAAGGTTTGCTAAGGTTAAACTTATCAATATGAATTAAATTTGATTTGAATATAAATGATTAAAAATCTCTTTAAATGAGTTTAAATCACATTTAAATCCTATGATCATTTTAGGTCCAAATTCTAGTTAACTTTGGTTAAGGGGTTGAATATGATTTTTATATAAGCTTAGAATTAAATTTATGAATAAATTAAGAATTTGAATTAAACTAAAATTTGGAAAGAGATAGCTTGGATCATCTCTAGAAGAGCTAGAAGATTAAGCAAATGATATTAATTTGGTTAAGTACTAATTTAGTTAAGTTTTAAATTTTGACCAACTCAATCTCAATTTAAGAAATTGAACTTGTCTCACCCAAGTGTCAATATCTATCATTTTGATGTTGTTTATGTTAACAACTACTCATGCATATTCAAATTGGCATATTATATGATTTTCTTAAACAAAAAAAAGGAAAATGCACATCATCAAAATGATTCTATGGCTTGCTATTGTTAGGAGCATTAGTAATTCTTCATCATGGTGATGTTTTAGATATTCCATGTAAGGTCGTTCAAGCAGACACGTTGATAAAATATAATAGAATACCTTATATGGGACATACCATAAACATAAATGTTTAAAGCTATCTAATATAATTCATTAGCATATTTAAAAGTATATAAAATGCATTGCCCAATCCATTATTTTTAAAATTTTGACCGATTATACTATTAATATTGTTTGATATTAATCACATTTTAGTGCAAATAAATTAACATTATCACAAATAAGAAATAACAATTTTACATTCATAATACATACATCAAATTAGGTGACAATCATAAATATGAATTCCAAACACTTGATGCCATGGATGTACTCTAAAGATAATCATTAGGTTTTATCCATCCACAAGAGACATAAATTCTATAAAGAAGAATAAAATTAAAAAAAAAATGACATATATATATATATATATATATATATGCATAGACACACTTGTTATTTTAAAGCTAAACAAGAATTTTATAACTAAGAATAAAAATACAAAAAGTAGAAAACTTTAGTTCTAAAGAAAAAATAATAAATAAAAAAATTAAAAGCATCAAATGATCAAAAAAATTATTATATAAAAGTAGCTAAGAATCTTTTTTTTTTTTGTTTGGCGGGACATTTGAGCAAATTTCATCTCAAACTCATACACACAAACAACACATACAAGAATTTGAACTCAACACTACCTGATTGATAGCTTTAGCTCTCAACCACTAAGCTAAGGTGTCTTACACAAATAAGAATTTAGTTGCAGCCATCTCTCACTTAGAAGTATCACTACAATCTAAAAGTTAATGTAAGCACTAATGAAATATGGTTTATTCTTATAATGCCTTTTTTATCTATGTTTCTCATAAACAAAATGCATTAATTATAGAAGGATTTGTTCAACAAAAAAAAAAAAAAAAATAATAATAATATCTTATTGTTCCCCATAAATATGTGGTAAGGAGGGAGAAAATAACCCAATAAACAATTACCATAAAATGAAGATTTAAAATGATTAGAAATATCGATCATCTCTTAAGGGGGCATGGGTTCATATCTCTTATTTAATATTATGATTTTACTAATCTAATGAGGTGATCCTTGAATGAGAAGGGTGATATACATATATATATATATATATATATATTTACATATATATATATATATATATATATATCATTTTATTAATTGATACTCTCTTTATAGTCATAAATAATGTATTACATAACAAGAATTCATATATTTTAGAATATTATATTACACATTCCAATCAAATTGCTGTGACCCATGTAATCAAATAAAAGATTTATCCATATATCAAAATTTAGATCAAATTTAAAAGGTTAAGGGGAGTGGTGCGGTAAAATACCTTGCAGTTGGGAACTACATATAACCTATATTTGATATTGTTTTGAAGAATCTATGATATGAAAGTTGAGTTTTCTAAGACTTAGTTACTTATGAAAGCTAAAAGCTGCGATTTGACTTTTATAAAATAAAAAAAATTTATACAAGAACTTCTTCATAAAGTAACTTATTGACTTCACTAGAACTTCTAATATAGCAATAGTCCAAATAAACCCTTCATCACAATGTATACCAATATAAAATTTAATTGAACAATTTTCATAAAATTAACTTTATCGATCTTTATTTAGCACAAGAAATCTTAGAAGCCCTTGAATGCTTTTCATATAAATTTAGAGGCCATTCGATCCCTTTTATTATTATTATTTTAATTTTTAATTAATTATTTATTTAATCCTAACATACAAAAACGTCAAGAAATTCCTTTGCACCTATGCTCCTTTGACTTTTATAAAGAGGTAAAAATAAAATAAATGAATAGATACTAATTTAATTTTAAAATTCATCGTAGTAATAAAAAAAGTCATCTTAAATCTAAGAAAAAGAAAATAAATAGTTGTTAAATTTTAAAAAATAATCATCTTGATATTTTAATTTTTTTATCAATCCTTCATATTTGAACGTAAGTAATAACTCTAATATAAAAAATGTAAACTTATATTGAGATAAAAATAATATATCAATAATTAATATTATTTATCTCAAAATAAATTTGATAATTTTTAATTCATCATTGTCAATTTTTTGTCAAAAATATCTTAACACAAAATTTATTCTTCACTATATTATTGAAGGAAAAAAGTTGTGCCATCAAAATTTTGATTTTAATGAAAAATGTAATATACATGCAGTTCATTATATTATACTCAATCAAGCTAGGCATTATTAAGGAGGGTCAATCGCTCCTTATGAATTTTATAATTTTCTTATATAAAATATAAATTCAATTATTTGTCTTCCTAAAATTATTTTTGTCTTTTATTTTATCTTAGTATATAAATGTGCCTTTTATTCATAATCCATTATTATCAAGCGAGGAATGACTTATATTAGGGTTATTATTTAGTGACAATTACAACTTTGATTTTCATTCCAGCTTTGAGATTTTTTGGCATTGATACATGTTGGGCCGGTGGAGGCACGGTGCCCTCATTATAGCTATATATATATAAATATAAAATTTTAGATATTAAATATATAAATATATTAAACAAACTATTGGGTTGTAGAGCTATGGATTAGATGGTCAACTTGGTGCCACATATTATGGACGTTGGAAGAAATAAGGGCACATAGAATTAGCTTTGAAAGAGAAAATATTATATGTGGACTCCATAGAGAGTTACATGAGCCTTGTTATATGGTGAGCCTGATTTTTATCTCTCGGAGGCAGCGCCTTGATGTTGGAGATGCAGAACATTAGCATTGGAACAATAGATCTTAGCTTCAAAATTAGAGGAGACAACGCTTTGACATTGGTTCACAGCGCCTCGACGCTCTAAGGCAATGCCAATACACTAGGATTAGGGCACCAAAATGCAAAATTGACAAAGAGGCTTACCGACTCACCGAGCAATGCCACATTTCTAACTTGTAAAAAAAGTCTAGTAGACAAATGACACCAAGCATCTAAGCAACATGTCGCAGACCGCATGCTTACAAGTCAAGAGATTTCATATTTAGACAATTTTTTCTACAATTTTATAATCTTAATGTATTTTTCTCTTGTGTGCGACGATGAAGTATGTGCCATAGAGTTACTAAAGTATAGAGGCGGAGATAAGTGTAATTTGTATTATTCTCGACTTTTTTTCTTTCACGTTGTATTTCTTGGTGGTGTGGCTCCATAATTTTTTTCTAATTCTTGGATTTTTTTCACGTTAAATCTAGTGTCATCTCAGTGAATCTTTTATTTTAGGTTTTATTTATTTCATGTATGCTCAAAAATACTTAGAATTTGTTTTCCACGCATACTTTATGATCCATTTTCTTCCAGCTTCAATCAAAATATGACATATGTAAAAGTTTGTTTTTTTTAATGATAAATTAAACTTATTTTATATTATATTTGATTGAATTAATAAATTAAACTTATTTTTAAATCATATTTATTACACGGAGTATGCTATCGGAGTACTCCAGGTACTCTAAATTAAATAATTAAATCATAAGTTAAATATGCATCAAACATCATTTTAATAACTCAATACTTCTTAATAATAAATTATATATTGAATATATGAAGGGCACAAAATCTACTGAGTCTAAATTTTAAAATCTTTTAAAATATTAGGAATGTATGCGTATGAAGTCCGCACGTAATATTTTTTTACAAAGAAGGAAGATTGCATGTACAAATCATGTATTGTAAATTTTAAAAACAAAAATTTAATTTTCTTTAATCATATTAAATTAATATGAATATATATATATTTTTATATTTGAGAGGACTTCCACTGATAATAATAATAATATTAATAATAAATATTATTATTATTTGAAGAATTTTTTAATGAATTTTCATGTTAGATTGGTTCCCTCCATGAAGTTTCATTTATTTGATAACATATTATATATGTATTAAATATAAAGGATAATATTATATAATTAAATATGCCAAACTGATTTAAGATGAATAGACAAGAATCTACGGTCAAAGAAATAAATTTTTTTTTTCAAAGGATGGCTTTTTTTAATAGGGATTAAGTAATTTTATTTTTTTATTTCGAAATAGGGATTTTTTTTTTTAATTACTTTAGAAGTAAGAATTATTATTTTTAAAATTAATTTATTTTAAGAAAAGTAATTATTTGAATAATAATTAATTTTAAATATCTGCTATTTTAAGAACACTTAAATAGAAATTTAGAATTATTACATAGAACCACAGCCTTATAATTTACTTTGAACAAAATTTTAATTTGAATATTTTGGCTCAAAATTATTTTTCAAAACAAAGATTTGAGTTAAATTTTATACATAAAAAAAAAAATCTTCAAACTGTTGGCCCTCTGGCATCAGATTTTTCACATTATATATATATGTATATATATATATATATATATATATATATATTTATTTATAATTATTTTATGTAAATTTTCAATTTTTATTTTCAACTGTATGGTATTTTTCGATCACCCATTTTTATATATTATCCACAAAACGTATGTAAACATATCAAGAGCTTTGAAAATATATTATCTTACAAAAAAAATATTATTCTAAGATCTCATTTATTTCAATAATTATTTAGCTCTCATTTCATGATTATTTCAATCCATTAGATTGCTTAATTTGCTTAATTTAAATTGGTTAAATAAATCATATGATTTTTCACCTACATTACATATAATGAGTATTACTATGGAAGTAACTATGCACTGTACTCCAAACATATATAACTTACTTAGGCCACAAAATTTATTATCAATCTTATTCTCGCTTTCCTAAATTTGAACTTTTAGGTGTGAAGCTTCCTTGCACAATGATTGTTCAACAAGAGATGGAACTTACCAAATTTCTCGCATGGGGCATCCCTTTCTACTATTATTTTAATCGCTCAAGAACTACTCTTTCACAAGCCTCGAGAAGGAATCATGCTAAGCCTCTTGGCAACTATCCATTCTCCTTTAGTAAATACTTTCACCTACTTATTATTATTATTATTATTATTATTATTATTATTATTATTATTATTTAAGAGGGAACACACCCTTGTCAATATTCAAGATGCGACTGCAGGGATCTACTTCCAAGGAGGACTTAGAGAAGCAGATTTTAGATTTACTATAGTTAACTTCAAGTCCAATACATGAGGAGAAAGTGTTGAGTCTCCTAAAGAGCAAAGCTTGTTTGGGAGCCGACTTCCCTAAGACAAGGATGTCATCAAAAAAAGAAGATGAGAGATAGAGCACACGCCGCTGGTTTGAAAGCGTAATCCAATACACTTTGTCCGTAAGACATGAGAAAATGTCCAAAATGATGGTTAAAAGAAAAGGAGATAAGGGGCACCCTTGTCTAAGCCCAATGGAGGAGGAGAAGTAACCTTTAATTTCACAATTTAGAATAATGAAAAAAGGAATATCTGATATACATGCCTCCACCCATTTGACAAATATCCGAGGGAAACTTTTCTAGGTCATCTTGAGGAGAAGGGTCTTGCGGTTAACACAATCAAAAGCCTTTTTAAGGTTAGTCTTGATGAAGAAGGAATTATGGTGGCTCTTTTTGGCAAAATTAGCCCATATCTCATGTGCAAAGTTTATCCACTATATCCCTTTGCTTAATGAATGCAGATTGGGCCGAGTGAATGATGCTTGGGAGAATATGTTTAAGTCTATTAATAAGAACTTTAGCGATAACCTTAAAGAAGGTATTGCATAAGAAAATAGGCCTAAAATCAGAGAAGGAATTTGCATGTTTAATTTTAGGAATTAGTGTAATGATACTGTGCTTAAATAAATCAAGTAACTGTTGAGTTTTAAAGAAGTGGTGAATTGCTAGCAGGAATTGCCTTCTGATAATGTCCCAACTTTGAATAAAGAACTTTGATGTAAAGCCATCAGAGCTAGGGTATTTGTCCCCATTAATACCATGAAGAGCAGAGAGAATCTCGTGGTCTAAAATAAAGGTGCTGAGATCAACATAATGCGAAGGGGAAATGGTATCACCCATCAGAATATCTAAAGGGTTATCTAGAGTAAAACTTGGCTTATTAAAAAGGAAGTAATAGTAATCACAAATTTCATCAACAATCTGGGTTGGATAGAACACCCTTATCGTCAAGAGCTCTTTAATTAGATTGGTATTCCTCCTCCTTAATAGAGTAATAGAAAACTTTAGATCATCATCTGCATGAGTAAGCCAGAAGCACTTGGCACGCTGCTTGACCTAAAGACTCTCCTTTTCGCAATATCCATGTATCTAGCATTAACATCCTTGATGTTGTGGAGATATGTCATATTAAGCGGGTCGCTCTCCAAAAGTTGCAAAAAATGCTCCTAATCCTTTTTAAGTTTTTTCAATTCTTGTCAAGTGGAGACTATTCCCTATAAAACCTCTTAAGGTCTTCTCTAACTCATTTAAGCTTCTTAAATAGCACAAAGGAAGGGTCACCAATAACGAGTAGAGACCATGTACTTTTGATGATATCAAGAAAATTGGGATGAAGCACCGAATTACGAACATGAATGTGAGGCCTTTGTTCATAGTCCTGAAAGGAAATGATCAAAGGAGAGTGATCCAATGAGAGAGGAGGAGGATCCTTGTAGGAGAAAATAGGAAAAAGGTCTAGCCATGATAAATTGCATAGGACACGATCAATTTTGGACTTAATCGAATTGTCAACTCTTTCATTTGACCAAGTGAAAAATAGCCACGAACTAGGAAGATCAAGTAACACCGCTTGGTTCACACAATCTTTAAAGTCAGATAGTCGATTAGGAGGAATCAAGTTTCCCCCATCTTTATCATGTGAATAAAGAGCGCAATTAAAGTCTCCCAAAAACAGCCAAGGAGAGTCCATGGAGTTAGAAATAAGTTGAATAGCTTCCCAAAGAAATTTTATGTCCAAAGCATCATTGTGGGCATAAACCCATGTAACATGGAACCCCTAAAAAAGGGAAAAGAGACATCTCCATGTATAAATTGATACGTGGTAAAAAGTGGAGTAAAGGAGAGAACATCCAAATTCCATTTCATCCAAATGCGACCCCCGAGGCAGCAATCAAAATTGTCACAGCTTCCCTCAAAGGGAAAAAGGGTAAGTTTTCTATTTGAAGAAACATCCAGAGAAGAATCCATGCATAGTTTGCTTTCCAAAAGGTAAGACGTAACAAGTTGAAAGTCTTTAATAGTTCTCAAACAGTCACGGGTTCGACCCATAACTAATAGTCCCCGCACATTCCAGCTACCTAGCTTGGGGAGCTGCATAAGGAACAATTAATAGGTTTTTCCTTTCTTCTTAGCCTTTTGAGCTAGGGAAGAGAGGGCAGCAGGGGACTTGGACACACTCTTATCTTTAGTATTTTTCCTAAGTGTTTTGGGGAGAGAATCCTGGGGTATTGTGGTAATGGCCTTAGAAGGGGAGCACGCGAACGAATGAGTGGTTATGTTGTAAGTAGAGTTTGTATTAGAGGTTGTAAAAGGATCGACTGTAGCTTCACTCAAGGAAGGATCTGCCTCCACCGGAGAGGTGGGAGACGAGAGTTGATTGAGGTCATTGATGGGGTTGGAATTCAGCGAGAGAAGGATATTCTCAGAGTTCGGTTCTTTAGAAGCTAGAGACTGAGGGGCCATTTCTACAAGGGGGGAAGAAGAGGACAGGATAACATTCTCAGTAGAAGTTCCAATGGTTGCTACCGTATGTTGTGGGATTATCTGAACCTGTGGATGCCTACTTCTGCTGCACCCACAAGCTGGCTAATGAGCGACGGGGTTAAGAGGGCATTGGGTATCAACATGTGAGAAAGTAGAGCATTTTCTACAGGCCTGAGGCTTCCAATCAAAGATAATTGCTTGCTCGAATTTAAGCACATTTAGGTTCATGATGACCTAATCGGAAGAGAAGATGAGGGTTGACCTATGCATAGATCCTAGCGATGGTTAGCTGAGATTTTGAAGCAGAGGTTATCAACCCAAGGGGAATGACTTTGTTGGCGACCCTAGAGAGACCTACCTCATTCTAGCAGCACAACGAAAAATTAGGAAGTTTAATCCAAAGAGGAATTTCAGAAAAAATTTCTTTTATTAGCTGGAAATCCCAAAACCACTTTTAAAAGATAAAAGGCCTCCCATTAAGGAAGCAAGGTCCACTGTCCCAAACTAGGTCATAGTCTTCTTTGGAAGAGATTTTGAATAGAAAGAAATCACCCTCAAGAGTAAGCAGATCCAGGTGACCCTTGAAAGACCATTTCTTTTTGATAGCGGCCAAAAGAGCGTCATAGAAAGGTCACCTCCCAATGGCATGATTAACTAAGGAGAGTTGCCATTCTCTCTGGCCGGTTTTGAGCTCGACCTCCGAGAAGCAGATTTCTTCATCAGAAGAGGGAGCATAAGATAGGGAGAGAAACTTACAAGAGACGTTGTGCGAGTTTAAGAGATCCTTCCTATTGCAATAGGGGGGGGGGGGTGGTTTCTTGCCTGTGGGATTGAGGGGAGCTAGTGGGAACGTGCCTAGAATAGAGCCAGAAGCAAGAGTATTTGAAAATGGAGGGAAGGAAGATGTGGATGCTAGGTCCAAACTCATGATTTCTGAAGAGGGATGAACCGCAGACGCCGGAGATCAAAAAGCTCAAGAAACAAGACTTTTGATCGGAGGCTCACGAGAAAGTGCTCTTCCACGCCCAAGAGTAGCAAGAGGAAGCTGCATTCTATTGAGTCCTCCCAGAGAACGACTCCACCGCACCGCAAATGGAAACCCTAGCTTTCATACACCTATTGGCGATGGAATTTGGTTTGGGATGATTATATCATGCATTCGATATATAGAGAAAATGCGTGCATATAATATTTGTCAGATATATTAGAAATCTATCCGATTAAAATAATAATATTAATGAAATAAACACGTGTACTTTAACAAATTGAATTAAAATTTTATAAAAGAATATATAATTTTATGTGTAAATCATTATTATTTAATTTTTATACTTATTATTTAATTTCTAATATGGCAGAGTAAGTTCTGAATTTTTCATTTCCGTAGGAGTAAGTTTTGTATCACGAACTTTTCTTTTCCCATCATTTGTATATTGATACACATACGTTAGAATTAAATGATTTATTATTATTATTACCGCTTTTAAATATTCTACTAATTTATTTTCTGTGTTTTCTATTTATAAAATAAAAAATTGTAATATTATGTCACCTATTGTATAATTTTAATAATTGACATATCTAATATTTGTATCTTATCATGTTCATATCCTTGATGATATCTCATCAATAAATTTTAAAAAATAATAATAATGAGAATAATAAATAAATGAAGATCGGTATATATAGAAGAAAGATTAATTATTATATCAATTAATTTGTATATATTTTATCATCATCATACTAAGATAAACCAACTCTTTTGAGTCCTCATGTTGTGTTTTCAAGATAATGGATCATTTGAAAATAGTCATGATGGTATATTTCATGCTTAATATATTAAAAAAAAGTTTTTATGAAGTATTTCTATTATACTAAGGGGTTATTTGGATTGATAATTTTAGTGCAAAGTAAAATAAATGAACGGTATTTTAACCTTTAAGATATTGGATCATTTGAAAATAGTCATGATGGTATATTTCATGCTTAATATATTAAAAAAAGTTTTATGAAGAATTTCTATTATACTAAGGGGTTATTTGGATTGATTATTTTTAGTGCAAAGTAAAATAAATGAACAGGATTTTAACTTTTTATGTGTTTGGCATAGTGCAAAATAAGATTCTAAAATAATGCAATATATTTAGAATATAATGGATGATATAATTTTGTTATATTTGGATTCATCTGATTAAGATGAACTCCAAATAAAGGCCAAGATAAATATGGGTGGAACTGCCCATAGTTTTTTTTTTTAAATGTAGTTTTTTTTTTTTAATTCCTTTTCCCACTCTAATAGATGATCTTGCCCAATAAGAAATTTTTTCTTTCTTAGTTAAAACTTATATCCAAAATTATTTATGTAATTATATATTCTAAGTTTAATTATTTTATTACTACAACTTATTCATTTTGATCATAATAATATATGAAAATATATTTTATTAAACATTTTGATCAATATTTAAAATGAACAACCCACATAAGTACACATAATAATAGAATATTTTCTTCAGATTTATAAAGAAAAGTAATTTAACCTTCTCAAGCAATTTGGGACTAAATAAGATGAGCGTGTTTTATTATTAAATATAAAAATATATGAATGGTCAATGAGGTCTACTATTAAACATAAAATAAGTAATATGCACCAATTATTAGCATTACATTTTAGCATATTATTATTATTAACTATATTTATAATTTTAATAATTTTAAGTAATATGATTTTATTTTTAGAGCTTTTATATTATAATTATGTTTTTATTTTAACTTATATATGTTTATATTTAAATTATAAATTTATTTTTAAAATATTTAAATGCATTTATTCATATTTATAAATCATATATTTTATATACATATTAATGATTATTATTAATTATAATTTATATGATACTTAATCTAACATTAATATTAAGTATCTCAAAAGATTTTAATTAAGATTTTTCTCAAACTTTTATTAATTATTTTTTTGTAAAACTAGAACATAACAATTATATATTTATATATTTTCTTATTTTTTATGAAACAAAATAAAATTATCATAAATCTTATATAAAAATATGATTTATATTTAAAATTTTTAATATTTAAATTATAAAAATAATAATAAATTTAATATTATTCTCAAGTATCAATAAATGATAATAAATTTTTTTTGTCATGAAATTTTGATGATTAACTTGCCTATCACGAAAAGTGTGGTGATTCGCGTGAGTGTAAGCTGTTATTGCCCTCCCATAATTTATTATTCAGTGAGTGTAAAGCTATAGTTAATAAAATTTCTTCAAATATGAGTATTCTTTGCGATGATTATAATTTGCTTGGCCATTATAAAATATAAGTGGCAATGACTACTTTCTTTTATAAATTTAATGCTTAATAATTTTCAACTAAAGATTCAATTTAACAATGATTTAAATTGTGAATTTGTTTAAAATGCATCTTCATGCCCATTTTACAACTATATTAATTGCTTCTATTTATTAGGATTTTAATGAGATTTTAAAATCTGCAAATAGTTCTTTTATTTTAATACTACATTATGATCATAAATTTTATTTTTATTGTTTACTAGTAGTTACTAATATTGTTATTTTGAAATAAATTATCGATCAAATTATTTTTTAAATTGAACTAAACTTTAACTTGATTTGATGCTATATGAGTAGCATTATAATTAACTTTCATTATAAAAATAATTATCTTGAGCTTAAGTACTTGTATTAAGAACATATTTGCTAAATTTTATGATATTGATATGTGGAAGAAATAATATTTTTATTAATCTGGTTGTCACTTATTTTATATACAGTTCATTAATTATGGGATCAGCCTGTTCATAATTAGCTTGTTTAGAAATTATTTATGAATAATATGTTGTCATTCACCTCAATAGAATTTGACTAAAATATGAGTGAAACCGAAGTTGAGCTTAAATAAAATAAAATTTTAGTTTAGCTAGCTTTTAAAAGGGATCTTATAAATTACGTTCAACAATTTAATCACATTTAGGATGCACTTGGGGTAATTTTCCGTAACTTTATTTGGCTATCAACTTTCTAATCTATTTTCAAAAATTTTATGATAAAAGTTATTTTTATGAGCGAGAGTTGTTAAAATATGATGGCTATCAAAATTTGTTATTTGACTATTTCAAAAAAAAAAATTTATAACACTCACATTAGCTTTCTAAAAAATTAATTTTCATAACAACTTTACAATTATCTTTATAAGGCGCCATAGTGAGCATATCTAACACCTAAACCCTAAATCTAATACAAGCTATTTTATCAATTTTATCTAGCATAATCATCCCAAATGCACCCTAAGGCTTCCATAGTGAGCATATCTAACACATAAACTTCAATTTTAGATATATTACACTCAAATCTTTAATATCACATCAAAATATCATCACCACTCCCTTTTTTTTAGAAGTGAAATGCACCATTTTAAGCACAATAAAGTGTTAGATAAGTAAATATATAACTTTAGGTGTTAGATATATAAAGATATATGAATTGTGTGATATGTAGGTAAATCTTTCTTCTTCTTCTTCTTCTTATTATTATTATTATTATTATTATTATTATTATTATTATTATTATTATAAATATGGATAATAATCTGAGTCTTCGATGGAGTGGCGTCCTCGATGACCACCCGGTTTGACATGATATTTGAATTTTATATCATTCTTACAAATTATTTATCTTATTAACATATTCAAATGAGACATATGTTTCAAAATATCATCCTTGCTCACAATGGAAGTAAGCATAAACCATACAAACTTTATTTAAATAATAATTATACTAAATTCTTAAAAACATATGAATAAATTTATATTTTCAACATTTGTTTTACCATTTTGGAAGATTTAAAAAATTAAAAACTATTTAAACTTAAATTGAATATAATAATTTCTGAAACTTTTAAAATTATGATAAATAGCTAAAGCTTCCATGATAAACCCAAATATTGAATGAACAATTTAAAATCTCCTCGATTAATACTCGTTTAAATTTGTTCAAATTAATAATAAACAAATTTGAAAGTTTTTTTATTTAATATTAAAGGTTAAATGAACCAAATTTAAATATGAGTAACTTGTTTATATTATTTAAATAAAATAGGATTGAATAAAATATTTTTAATTATATATTTAAGGGTATCTATCATAACTTAATATTACTAGTGCTTATTTCATTAATATCTTTTTATTAACAAACTTATAAATTAACTCATCAGGCCATCATTATCCACCATATGCAAGATGAAAATTAAACTTTGATCTAAGGGATGAGAAATTGCATGAGGAATTAGTACACATTAATTTACTTCTCTTTTAATTTTTTTTTCATTTATTTTAAAAAATAAATTCTTGTCGACCTGAAATCTCATCAAGCTATCAAGTTTTTCTACATTAAAAAAAACAAAAGTCTAAACAAAAAGTTGAATACCTAATTTAATAAAAGTGATCAAAGAATATAAATACCTAGTTTATAATTTGTTTGAGCATTTTGAGTTTTTCAAATTAATTTATTTGCCATTAAAGAATATGTATATATTTAATGCAATTTTTTCTTGTTTATTTATTTCAATAAATTGATTTGTTAGTATTTATTTATATTAAATGATTATAAGAAAGTTTGGTCACAGTTTATATAATATTTTATTTAATTTGAGTAAAGAAATTATATATTAATTCTAAATTTATTAATTTTTTATTTGTTAAATTTATAAAATTATTTATTTATAACTAAATATAAAAAAGCAGTACTCATTTGGATTTCTTATTTATTAACCCGTTGAACTAATTCAATTAATGTAAATAAGCCAAGTATGATTAGTGAAAATTTTAAACAAGTCAAGTATGAACATGCATTTGATAGTTCAGCTAGCTCAAGCTCGAGACAAATATGAAAAAACTTATAATATGATTGAATCAAGTCCAATTCATAATATACTCGACTTGACTCGACTTGATTATAGTCGTAACTACATTGGCACCTAAAGTGTGTTCATATATATAATTTAATCTATTTAAGAAAAAATAACTTTTAGTCAAAATTGATGCCAACCAAAAATGATGATTAATTCATAAATATTCTTAAAATATTATTAAAATTTTAGGATTAAATCTCACATATGTTAAATTTCCACTCCTTTTTTTGGCAAAGAAAAAAAAAGCATTATGTTTCTCCAACAATTTTAATGAAGAGATCCTTAAACCATATATATTGTGTCATTGTGAACCTAATTAAATGTTAATTTCTTGGTTCTATTTTATGATTTTGACAATGATTTTATTTATTGTTTTTCATGAATATCTATTATATTTAGCTTGACAAATCTCTTCTATTCTCATCGGACCATTAGTTGGTAATCATTTTCATGTAAATTCACTTATTACTTCTATTTTTAGACTCTAATTATTAGAGTATAGTAAAAAAATGGCATTTTGAAATGATCTTAAATGTCTTTTGAATTTATTCATAGAAATATCTTTGATAAAAACTAACTTTTTAGTGGATAGCAACTTTTGTTATCATTATCTTGCTTGGGCATAGGATTCAAGTTTGTATAAAATATATCATAATATCAACAATGAAATAACACTATTATTAAATATTCTTCCATATTGATTGTAATTTGATTATCTGTCATAGAGATGAAGAGTTCAATCTCATAATGACAAATTTTCTTGTCTAACGTTATAAGTGTTGCAACATCAAAATATGATCCAAGTTGCTAAGGTTGACTGATAAGCCTCATATCATCGATGATGTATCTCTTACTGATAACTTCACTCCTAATGTTATTCTCCCACCTCTCACTTCTTTAGGAAATTCAAGGTTCTATCTTATCACTCTTTCTAATCAAATTAATTGTGTAAAAGACATATTCAAGTAAATTTTTTATATGATTCTATTAATGATCAAGACAAGTTAGTTTTATAAGTCATTTACTAGATTTGATGATGATACTTCACCAAAGAACTTTGACTTTTTCACACAACATAGAAGCAAATATTGTGACAAGAGGAAAAAGAAGTATTTTTATTATACTAGAAATTCTTTTAAATCCCTCGTATTGTACGATATGTTAAAATAGAGAAAATGAGTACAGCAAGGCTTACCCTCTTTGTCTTTTTCTTACTTTTGATTGGCCTATATAGGTTATTTTTTGTAATTAAAATAATTATCTAACTTTTAAAAATAAAGAAGTATAATATGAAGAAAATTATAGAAAAATTTAAGATTATCAACCTCAATATTCATTTTACAAGCACAACAACAAGCCTTTATCCCACTATGTGGGATCGGTTACATGAATCCTTCCTCTCCATTGGGTCGTATTAAATGCCATATTCTCATTTAATTCTATTAAAATATAGTCATTTTATATACTTCCTAATTAATACTTTTTAAGTCTACCTATGCATTTCTTAACATAGGCCGAATCTAAAGCATCTACTCTCCTAATTGGGACATCAAACCAATGTTTTATGTGAACAAACCATTTAAGATGACTCTCTCTAATCTAATCTTCATTGAAAATACTCCAACCTTTTCATATATATATGTGTGTGTGTATGTATTTATCTTGTATTTTGTCTTTTAAGTGTAAATCCACTTATCCACCTGAGTATTTTTATCTCTGCAGCATTTAGTTTTATACTTCTCTTTTACTAGCCAACACTCCACACGATAGAGCACAAATCTCACCTACATCTTATAAAATTTTACATACCAAAAAAAAATGTGCAACATATGTGCATGGCCATAATAGCCACACTAGCCACACTAGAGTGAGCACAAAGTTATTATACTAAAAAAGGAGCTATTATAGCACTAAATTGCAATAGTTAATAAAATTATTGCAAATCCAAATATTTATTATTGTGATTATAATTGTTGCCTGATTCCTACATTTATGCCCTCTTTCAAGGAAAAATGATGAGAGGGAGCTAATATTTGAGGTAGAGGGCAAAACAAAAATAATGTTAATGATTATCATAGCATTGAGATTTGCATAAATTCAAATAATCTCTCTCTCTCTCTCTCTCTCTCTCTTTATATATATATATATATATATATATATATATATATATAGACACACACGCGTGCACAACACCTTTTAAAACTATAAATTAAAAGTAAATTATGTTATTCCCATCACTACTAAAATTGATTAGAATAAATAAACTTCATCATTTTATCAAGAGGTTGTCAACCACGATATTATTTTTATTCCCTACAACAAACTTAAAGAGATGTATCACTCCTTTTCAGATTTAAGCTCAACATAATCATTAGGTCCATACCACATGAACCATTTAGACAAAACCCTTTTCTTTTAGGATTATAACCCATGTCCTTACAAAGTTGATCATTATAATATATTTGAATGATTCCAACACTTGATCTTCTATAATATTCATGACCATACTCTTTCATGTATTTATTCTATTTCTTCATTTCTTCTTCCACCAATTTTATGCTGAAATCCACCATTAAGAAAATGTGCCAAACATATTGCCTTCAACTCCAAAGTAAATAAATTTGATGCGCTCTTTGAGTATCCAATTATTGCCATTTGTGAAATCCTCGGTTGAATGCATTCTATATAGTACATAAATGCATTGATAAGATTATTCTTTTTACTAAAAATAATTCTTAAGCACACTATCACAAATTTAACTATAAAATAATTTTTTTGACATATTTTTTCAATGTTATTGAATAAGCCTATTTAATCATGCACCGTAGGAGTGTAAGAAAGCTAAATTTTATGTTCATGTTTGCCTCATTAACTTATTAAGTTTAACATAGATGGTTGATAAACATAAAATTTATTGGTTAGTCAAATCTAAGTTATTAAATCTTTATATTGTCTATCACATGTATGCACACACTAGTATAAATATATGAATATGAAAACCTATAATATACAAGATTATAAAGTATGTGAATACATAAATATGTATGCACATTCAAACATGAAAATTACATATATATAGGAACATAATCAAACTATTATCAAACCAAATAGGATCAACAAGGCCATGCTTCACTCATTAAATTAAATATATTAAATTATAAAACTAGTTTAACTTAAGCTAATTATCCAGTCAAACACAAATAAGCTTTTTTGATAACTTTATGCACTTATTATATTAATATTTTAAGTTATATATGAATATCTAATTAATCAATGTGAAGTATAACTATTAAGTGGAAAAATATTGTCTAGGTGCCCCGTCACAATATTTTGAAATGAAAACGATTTAAAGACATTTCAAATTTTCTCATCACCCTTGAAGCCAATACCAAATATGACTTTTAACGGTGCTTCACCTTCCAATATTATACCATCCCCACAAAACTCAAAGCTTTTTGAATATTTTAGAACAATTCTCTTATTTTTCAGCATGTCATAGAATTTTTCAAATAAAGCAACTAAGGATGAAGTCATTGCTTGAAAGAGGCTATGGTCTGGAACTATTCTATACTTCTCCATTGGTCTTGTATTATTGATGTAGATTTCAATAAACTTAGTTATAAGCCACCTCTATATTTTCAAAAAAAATGAATGTGAGATATTAATTTATATAATTAATTTAGAATAATTGTTAGAGGAGGAATATCATTTACTAAAGGAGAGAGCAATGTTGCCAAGAGGCTTAGCATGATTCCTTCTCCTAGTCGTGTAGAGTAGCTCAAAAACGACCGAGTAAGTAACCTAATGAAACACCACATGCTGATAAATCAACTATGTTCCATCATTTTGTTTGGACAATCATCATGCAAGGAACTTCCGCACCTACAAGTGCAAATTTAAGAAAAGTAAGAATAAAATATATGAAACTTTATGTGCATGTGGAGTACTACCATAGTGCATAGTCGTATGCTTCATAATTGTTTAGTATAATGAACTATTGTATGATCTTCATATACTCCAACACCAAATAAGCGACAATCCATATGCATGATGTATTCTAACAATTTTAATAATGATACTAACAATGATCATACCATTAATATCAGCGCATTTAGCGGTGACATCGAGAGTTGATTTGAGAAAACTGATTACAATGATACATTTTTCCTTGACAAACTCAGCAGTGACATTGCTTCTCTTTTTTTCTAAGTCCATTGAGTGGAAAACTAGGGATATTAGGGAGGCCACTGAACCTTCCTAAGCAAAGAACTGCAAAGTCCATTATATGCTCCTCTTATGGTGAACATATTGTCTATTAAGGGATTAAAATATTGATAGAATGTGAAAATTAGAAAGGTAAATTTGATAAACTAGACAACAATGTAATGAGTATACAAATGTAAGAAGTAGAAAGGATGCAAAAGCTAAATTAAAACTTAATCAAATCAATTGTTTTATATTTTTTATTTTTATTTTAAAAAAATAGAAAAATAAGTAAAAATATGTTTGTTTACCTATTTTATTATTTTTATTTTTCTATTTTTAAATAAATTTATTTTTTATTTTCAAAAGTACTAAAAATATGTAAAACCTATTTTTCTTTATTTTTAAAACACCCGGTCATACTTTTCAAATTTTTAAAGATTTGAATTTGATTTTTTTTATTTTTTTAAAATTATATTATATAATATTATTAGTTTTAATTAATTTAATCTCACAGGATTTATCTGAATATATAATAATAATAGATTAATTTTACTAATTTAACTTATTTTATCAACAATTATTATTTAAAATATATTTATATATTTTCATAAATTTTATCTTTCTCATAAAATATAAATATGCACGATATTTTACATTTCATGTGTATGCATCGAATTCTACAAATATGTCTTTGTTTTATTTTTAACGATTCAAATGTATCAATGTAGTTTATCATGCAATAAGATATTTTTTAAGTTTCGACGATGATCAAAATAATTTTGCTCAAATCTCAAGATGTCACATTTGTAACTTGTCAGTTTTATTATGTGCAATTGAATGAACTATGCAAATTCTTGTTTGTTAGATTTTTAAATTTTGAATTTTTCTAAGTGATTCTTTTTTATGAGCGAGTATTATTCGGGTTGTTTCGACTATTACTCAAATTAATTTGTGCACATTACTTTCATCGATCATTCAATTTGATTCGATTTAAGCAATATAACATATATGTAGGTCAACATCCATTATCATCATTTGTGTTCTCAAACATTTTTTTTGCTTTATGTTAAAATAAGAAAATATCAAACATATTTTTATTTTATTTTAAAATTTAAAAAATAAAAAATACAAAGTAGTTTACCCTTAGAATAATAATTAATTTCATTATTTTATTTTTTCCATTAAAAATTTTAAAAATAATAACTAAATATTTTTTTAAATAAAAATCATAAAAATATCATACAAGTTTTTATTTTCACACAAAATAAAAATAAAATTAAAACAAAAAAATTGGAAATAAAAACAAAAATTGGAAACAAAACAAAAAAAATTAAAATAGAAAATGATCCCAAACTGCCCTTAGGGACCGTTGGGGATCACTTTTGTTTTTTATTTTATATTTTTGTGTTCTTATTTTATTTTATTTTATTTTACTTAAAAATAAAACAAATTTAATTGTACTTATTATTTTAAAAAAATACTCAAAGCATCTTTTAGATGTTTTGAGCATTTTTAAAAATAATGTCATTTGTTTTTTAAAATAAAAAATAAATATACATAAAAAAACACTCTAATAATTTCTTAACAAATATATTTTAAAAATAACATAAAAAAAATAAAAGATAGATTGTCGTAGGATCTTTTTTGCTTAAAATTTTCAAGAACCATTAATGATTATAGATATGATTGTGGTACATGCAATGAGTTGATCATCATATAATAAGGTGAAGATATTATACTTTTTTTTTATGTTTTTCTATGTTTTTTTGTTTTTTCTTGTATTTTTTTTTGCGGAACCCCATATAGGGGAATTTTATTGCTCACAGAAAAAAGGTTACAAGATCCTTAAGAGGGGATAAACTGAGTCACCAAAGAGCTACAATCATCCTAAAGAGTAAATCCACTCTAAGTACAACCCACACAGCAAAAAAAAAGGCTACACCCCAAAAAAATATAGAGAGTAAAAGACACAATGGAGCAAACGCCAACAGAGATGATGAGCTGAAGAAGAGTTACGTCCAAAGGAAAAGCCTGCTTGATACCTGCATGAAAAGAAAAAAGACTCTACAAACAACTAGATGAACAGTTAGCACTAATAAAATAGAAGGAGTTAAGTCTAAGTAATAAACATAAAGTTGGAAAGAAATAGTAGAATTTTAGAGGGAGCTCCAAAAACTTCACACCGACTTGGGGCAGCCACATACATGTGCATCTAGCAGTAAAGAAGGGATGCAACACACATGCTACTACCAACCAAAGAAGAGAACTAATCCGCCACCCATCAATGAAAACAAACATGTGGAAAGCATATCCATAGGGAAATTATGTAGCCCAACGAAATTGTATAACCAATGAAAAGAAACACATAGTTTCAATGAACTAAAATGAAATTCACATTCCTATATCAACAGAGCCCATATAGTGCCAGCTATCAAATAAACAATCCACACCAATCCACCCAAGTTCCATAATACAATTAAAATGTAGCAAGCTTAGCAAGATAGAAATAACCTCCCAAAGAAGCTTGAATAAATACTACCATCTATAAATAGATCAAGAAGAAAATAGTTTAACAGAGTAAGTGGATATATCCATATAATAAGTCCAAGAAGGCATGATAATATAATGACTGAAAATCCCAAAAACTCGATCTAACACACCCACAACAGGGGTGCTTAAAAATAGTAAAATTGCTAATCCAACCTGCAGGCAGCCGCAATACACCAAACCAAAAGAAAAGCATACACAACTCTGAGGACGGATAGACCAAACTCCATATAGGCTTAGTAAAAACTGGAATGCCGAAACAACAAGCAGCTCACATCCGACAAAGAAAAAAGGGAACCATTCCCAGATAATGAAAGAAGAAACTCTTGCCAAAGGGGTGTGTAGACTATTCAAATAAATAGCAAGATAAACATTACAAGAAGTATAAAGGCAAAATCGCCTTGGAAAATAACGCTAGGAATATTCAATAAGCCCACAATAAATAAAAATGATACACCATATCATCATATTCCATGTAAAAAACTTCAATCCAATAAGGGTTATAGCACCCAAGAAACATTGATTTTCGATCAAAACAAGTTTCATACACTCCTAAAAGGGGAGGAAAGACCTCATCCAACCAATAGATTGAAACAAAAGCAAAATTAAAAGTTTACATGTTCTAACATAAGGAAAACCACTTTTATCTAAATTCACAAGCCCCCGTAATAAGAGGGATATTATCATAAGAGAATATATTCACCATAGAGGATTTTACACCCCAATTAGCAAGAAAATCAGCACACGAATTTCCTTCCCGATAAATATGAGAAATATGATAATCAAGAGAAGCAAGAAGCCTCCTCGTGTGGTTAAGAAAATAGTAAACTTTAGCATTGCCATGAGCTCCTGACTTTAATAAATTCAAAAGGAGGAGAGCATCAATTTCAAACCATATTTTTTTAAATCCTTTATGAATACATAACGATATACCATAATGCAAACCATAAAGTTCAGCAAAAAGAACAAAACATGGTCTTAAAGGAATAGCAAATGCAGCAATCATCTTATCTTTAAAGTCTCTTAAAATACCCCCACAACCATAAAGCCCATTAGCAGATTCATCAAGATTAACCTTAATGACATGATAATTGGGCTTTATCCAATAAATAGTCTTACAAATAAAATCAACCTCATAAGACTAGAGGGAAATCCCAAAACAAGGGGCCAGATGCTTGGCACCTTTGAAGCTAGAAGGAGGAAGAAGGTTAGCTTTATAAAGGGGAGGTAATTTTACATTTGGTTCTAAATAACATGGTGAAAGTTCATAGGAATATCACTATATTTAGCATCATTTCTATCCCACCAGATATACCATAGTAAAGTAATAGTAACACATTTGATATGTCCTTTCGAGGAAGAGGATAGAAAATTATTTGAAAAATATAGAAAGGGATCCATCAAATAGAAAAGTATTAAACATACTATCATACTAGTGACTTTAGCGGCAATAAATAATTAACATGATCCACAGTTTCAATATGGAAGCAACATTGACATTTGGATGGAAGATGAAAACCTTTTTTTAGGAGAATGGCATCCACAAGAATGCAGTGTTTAAGGATACGCCAAGAAAGAACCGAAAATAAGTTAGGGATAAAATTACTCCAGATCATAGAAAAAACTAAAGAATCTTGACTTTTAAATCAAATTGCATGCCACACATCCTTAAAAACAAAATCTCCAGAGGAGGAATTGTTAAACAAGATTTGATCAGCTCTGTTGGATGTTGGATTAATATTGAGGATATTGTTAATGATCACATTGGGTACATAGGAACCTAAATGAGCTATATCCCAAGAATTCTGAGTAATGAAATGGCTAACCTTGAGCATGTCAATAGAGTGAGTATTGAATAATGAGTCAATTGAACCCACACCAAGCCAATTATCTTGCCAAAAGAAGGATGAACTAGAATTCACACCCCAGGAGATCATCTCTTCAGTAGCCCACTTGATAGTGCAGAGTCTTCTCCACACCGGGGAATCCCCCAGTTTGAAAGAACAACTGAGGGGGTGATTACCCTTACAATATTTGGTGAGGATGAATTTTGACTAGTTGCTCTGATTGTTTCTAAGATTTCACCACATTTTGTAAGAAAAGTATTTAATGGAATCTTCTAAAGTTTTATAACCTAAACCACCTTCATTCAAAGGACCACAATAGGTGTACCGGCTAGCCCAATGAGTTTCTTTGGATGTTGGAGTAGAACCCCAAAAGAATTTGTTGATAAGATGGTTAATCTTTTTAATGATAGAGGTGGTAGGGACAATAGTGAAAAGTAGATAAAAAGGTAAGGAGCAGAGAATGCCTTTAATCAAAACAAGTCTAGCTCCAAAAGATAGAAGATGGAATTCTGAGAAAGAAAATTTCTTATAAATTTTTTGAATAACCTCTTCAAAAAGGAAAGATCTTTTAGCACCACGATATAAAGCAATACCCACGTACTTAATAGGGAGAATAAGAGGGGCAAACCCCGTAATACTCTTAATAGTATTGATCCTAAGAGGAGGAATCGATTTACTAGCAATAAAACCACTTTTGTTAGGGTTAATTTTTAAGCCACTTTCCCTACCCCAATAAAGAACTTACACGCTTCTTAATGTATCGGGTAGATCCATTGCAGAAACTAATGAAATCATCTGCAAAGCTGAGGTGAGAGATAGGAAAACCACCCCTAGTCTTGTAGAACATGTTAGGCATTTTACAAAACAACAGTTCAAGATTTTGAGTGAGATATTCCATCACGATAATGAAAAGGACCGGAGAAAGGGGGTCCCCTTGCCTTATCCCATGGGAGGAAGAAAAGAAGCCATGAACCTTGCCATTAATAAGTAAAGAGAATCCAGAGTTCTCAATACCATTCTTGATTAATGTAATAAAAGAATTGGAAAATCCAAAAAGAGTAAGAATTTTATAGAGGAAAGTCCAGCCAATATTATCCTAAGCTTTGGAAATGTCTAGCTTAAAAACTAGATTCCCACACTGAACCTTAGTATTTAAATCATGGATAATTTCATGAGCTAACAACACATTATCAGAGATGGATCTACCTTTGACAAAACTAGTTTGATTGGGGGAGATGATTTTAGAAAGTAAATTACCTAGTCTTTTGGCTAGGATATTAGATATGAGCTTATTAAAAAGAGTAGATAGGCTTATAGGTCTAAAATGGTTCTAAAGTTCTGGATTATCGATTTTAGGAATTAGAACAATGAAGTA
Organism: Cymbidium sinense; assembly: GCA_021442155.1. NCBI lineage: Eukaryota > Viridiplantae > Streptophyta > Magnoliopsida > Asparagales > Orchidaceae > Cymbidium > Cymbidium sinense. The sequence goes on from CM038232.1 coordinate 7,773,159, forward strand.
CTAGAAAGTATTTGGGAGGATATTTCCATTAAAAAAATCCAAAACAGCTTTAACCACATCTTCTTTGATAATATTCCAACACTTTTGAAAAATAAGGTCATAAACCATCGTATAGCCAAAATTTGTTTTCTTAATCGAAAAGTGGATGCAATTTCAAATTCGAGGGTAGAGAGGTAAGCATTTTGTTATCTTCAAGAATGATCTTAGGGATAACCTCGCCATGCTAATTCATCATAGGAGACATTATTATTAAGGAGATTAGTGAAGAAAGATACACCAATCGAAAAATTCCTTATCATTATTTTTGATTTTCTTGATGTGATTGAGGGACTTTTCTTTTGAACATAACATGAAAATATTTGGTATTCCTATCTCCCCGATATCTTCTTTACGAAGCCTTGCCACCGTAGGTTTCCTCTATGTCTTGATAGCAAGTTAACCTATCTTTGGCTTGGTTTAATAAGATATTTTTGGAGGTATCATGAATAGCAGCTTCTTCTAAAGCTATGACTTCTTGTTCTATATATTTTTGAAGCGCTTTTGTTCAACCATTTAGGAATTATTTAAGCCTTTTAATTTATAATCTCTTCATCCCAATAATAGAATCATCGTGATAAAGAGGATCTCCTAATTAGTAGCAACCACCTCAAAAAATCTATCATCCATAATCCACATATTTTGAAAGCGGAAAGGAATAAGAGAAAAGGGGATTTAACCTAATGTGAGATTAGCAAAGGGGAATGATCGAATAAGGTTCTACTGAGGTGTTCAACAGAAGTAATCGAAAAGGAATTGTTCCATAGATCATTAAACAGAATCTTATCTAGTCTTTGCCAAAGTCTATGATTATTCCAGGTGAATTGAGAGCCTATAAAACCTAGATCGATACGTGATAATGTAATCATATTATTAAAGTCCTCCATGGAGAATAGGTTAGGGAGTATTTCCACCAACTGCTCAAGAGGAAGATATAGTGTTAAAATCCCCACCCACGAACTGGAGCATTAACGTAGGGATGGGAAATTAACTAGATCTTCCTACAGGGTCCTTCAACCATACCTATTACAAGAAGCATAAACAAAAGATCCAAAATATCACCAATTGCCAAAAGTGATTTTAACATTCACTACCAGGTGAAGATCCTAGATAATATGAAGAACAAAAGGATTTTTCCAAAAGATCCAAATTTTATTACTTGAGTTAGCGAAAACACTATCAAACCCGATCATTCTAGCAACAGATTGAATGCTAGAAGGAAGGATAAAGGGTTCCAAGATTACCAGAAAGAAATGTTATGGGTGCGAACTATGTTGCTGAGTCTATTATGAATAGAGAGGGAACCTATCCCTCTCACATTCTAGATCAAGAAAAAGACCATTTACTTTGGGTGAGAGGAGCCAGATCTAGTTACTCTAGCAAAGTTAGGAAAGTTAGATTTAGATGGTTTGTTTCTCTTTTTTATAAATGTATGGAAGTCATTGGCCATACCTACAACCTCACCATCAAATAGTGAGTGTTCAATTAAGTGTTTATTACTAAGCGAAGCCTGGAGGTTAAAAGTCATTTCTCCTTCTTCCAATTCAGTGTTGATGACTGATGTAACTTAGGTTTTGGATTTAGATTAGGGTTAGAAGAGGAAGCACAAGAGGGATTAGAATTAGGCAAAACACAAATACCTAAATCAAGAGTAGAAGTTATCTCTAAATACTGCAAATCCTCCATTCCTACAATAGTATTCATTTGACCTTTAGCTAATGGAGATAAGTAGGGATATACGATTAGTGAGGGAATCAGAACTAGGGGAGCAGTGCTATTAGAGGCATTAATGTCAATATTGTTATTTTGAGAATGGATTCCAACATGAGGAGCCTGTTCTTAATAGGAAGTGAGCCAACTGGTAAATGCTCAACCGTATTCATCTTAGATTGGTGGCTTTGAACCGGGGGATCATTTCTATCAAGTATTAGGCCGGTTGTGTTAGTAGTCATATCATTTTGTAGTTCATTCAAAGGGGCCTTAATGGATGGAGTAGCACATGATTTTTCTTTAAATGCGGATGAGCTACAAAACAATCAGAAATCCATGCACATGAATTTTACAATGGGATCAAAATAGGAAAGTTTTCAAACTCTACTTTTATAAATAGCCAAATTTTTTGACCCTAACCATTTTCTTAGGATATTTTTAGTTATATCCAATTCCACAAGTATCAGAAGCGTTGCTTGATCCAACCGAGGGGCCGATCAACAGACCAACCACAACATAGAGAAACTCGGGATTAAAGAAATGCACATGAAGGTTAGGAATAGACAACCAAACTGGAACGATAGGAGATTCCTCCTTAATGTCAAAAAAAGGAGTCCATTTCAATAACCGCATATGGCAACTAAAAAAAAATATGATGGTCTTGCAAAAACACTGGAATAATCCAAATCATTAGACAGTTGAATCAATACATGCTGTGAATCAATCAGACCCACTGAAAAAACTCCAGATAATTTTAGATTATGAAGAAAGGCTCGGATATTTTCCATAGAAGGACATCACAAAGCAAATTTACCAACCAAAGCAAATTCAAAAGGTTTAGCATGCTTTTCAACCATTGAATCCGAACACATGATTGCGGGTACACCCCGGAAGGATGTAGAAACAAATTCGAAAGACTCATCGGGATTCTTTGCCTTACCCGTAAGCACATCCTTGAAAGATTTAGAAGCCATTGAAGGATTTGAGAGTTGCAGGGGATACCTATAATTGCCGCATGAGTGAGCAATTTCTATTTTATCATGTTTCAATCTCTTCCTCTTGCACATATTGAGGAATGAGCTCATTAAGAGTTCATTTTGCTTTTGAGTATTATAACTTATCTTAAAAGGATTAACTTGTGCGTAAAAAGTGATCAAAATTAATTGTACAAAATGTCATCGATATCTATAATTTTAGTGCTCTCGCCTAGTGAAAAAATTAGACATCTCCATAATGTACTCTTATATTTCCATTGCCTTTAATCGCATTGAAATGAGTTCACAAAAAAGTACTCACTTCTTTTGAGAGCTAACTAAATTCGCTATTTGGCTTAAAAAATTTTTAGCACATTCCTCTTCAAGCATTGCACCTCTTATAGTTTCTGAAATGGAATGCTCCTTGATGATAAGACTCACGGTTAGAACGCTCCAACTTTTCAAAGTTAGCCCTTTATTCAATAATACTACTGCAATAAGGGCGGAGGATCGCATAGTCAAGATCCATACACTCAAGAATAATGATCATATGCTCTTTCCATTTCTTAAAGTTGTTGAGCACTTTAATGTTATTCAAATTGATAGATATGGAAGAAACATTAATTGAAAAGAACAAAAATAATACTCACGTTAACAACATTGTCATTTTCATGTGCATATATAATGTAAACAAAATATATGCTTGAAATAAAATATTTAATAAAATATGCACATATGAAATACCTAACACAATATTGCAATTTAGTCTTTGGACATAAACAATAATTTGTAAATGGTAAAATTATAGTCAACAAATATGGTAATAAATTTTACCAACAATATGCCTATCTTCGATCAACATATCTTATGCATGATTAATATAAATTCATCACATATTTGTTACTGCACAAAATCTGGCCAAAAAATAATCTTCCTTTGGGCCGATTATTTTTCGCATAGATTAAAATATAATTCATATGTAATATTCATATATTTCAAAAATAAAAAAAATGATATAATAGAGGTCACTTTGGTGACATAATATTTCAATTTAAATTAATTTTGAAATAACAAATATCAACTATATTATTCCAACAATTACTTCAATTGATACAAACTTGAAATATTTAAAAATAATAATAATATAAATATTAGCTAATTAAAGTCAAAATAGCAAACAACAAATGTTAGATACTATGTGTATTAGGAAAAGAAAAGAATGCATAATGTCATAATTAATAAAACAAATGAGCATTCTAGATTTCACAATAGAAATCTAATCCATTATGTATTAGTGAATTATGAATTATTTAGAATGCTAAAGCAATAAATATCTATAAAATTTAAATTAGAATATTTATACATAAATATTTAATATTATAAAAAAATTTTGAAATAGAAAACCTTTAGAAATATTAAACAATAAGTGTAATTATTACATTTACTTAATAAATATTCCTTTTAAAATTAATTTGAAAGCAATTAAATGTAAAATATTTGATTAACAAAGATAGTTTTAAATGAAATGAATATGAAATGTTATAAACATGAATGAATATAAAAAGTTTATAACGTGAATTAATTGTATAAAGTAATTAAATGTAAAATATTTCAGATTAACAAAGATGAATTTAAAATTTGAAATGAATATGAAACATTATAAATAATGCTATAGCAAATAATTTCATATATAAATTATAATATAAAATGTTAAAAATAAATAAATGTAATAAGTAAAAAGTAAGGAGAAATATGAAATTGAATTAAATGGAATAAAAATAACATTTATACTAATTTATATATATTTATATATATACCCCTAAGTTATGAATTTATACTAATTTACATTATCTCCATATGTAACAAATCCTCCATCACTAGACTCTAAAGTTATGAATTTATCTTTATCTCCTATATATGAACATCATCCAAAGTACCACATGCCTTCTTTGATTTTTCTCTGTAGAAATTCCTACAAAAGAAAATCACATGTTAACTTTTAGAACCCAAACATGTTTGGGTCCACATTCTAAATTTGAAGCATTATATCTAGCATGTGTGGTTTGTATAGAGCTTGTACCTTTTGGTACCCATACATAAGATGATTGCTTAGTGTTTTGTAATTTATGTGCATAACAATCAAATGAAATATGACCTTTTCTATCACAATAGTTGCACCAAACATTATTGTTTGCATATGGCTTAACACGATAATTATAAGGTATATGAGTGGTATGTGTATGATGCAAATAATTTTTATTAAATGTTTTACTTGATGAAGCATTATAATGAACTTGTGATTTCAAACATAATTCTAATCTTAATTTTAACATGATATTCTCTCTTTCAAGTTTACATACAAGTAAGGAACAATTCAATAAAGAATTATTTTTATTTTTTAAATTTTCACATTCATTTTTTAAATCACAAAATTGCATAACTAAATTTTTATGTTCTTTTTCTAAAGTTTTGTATTTTCTTTTTTAATTTTTATATTTAATAATCATTAAAAGCATCATCTAATTCATCATAAGATATATCATTACATACCTCTTGAATCTAAGTCGATTCTCCATTTGTCATAAGACATATGTTGACCTCTTCATCGGATAAGCAAGTATTTGATTCATTTGAATCAATTGGCCCATAAAGCCTTCTTCTTCTTCTTATGGTACTTTTTCTCCTTCATATTTTTTTTCTTTCCACATCAATCACTTTCTTCTTTGATTCAACAAGTTCTGGACAATCACCTTATGTGTCCGCTTTTTACAATGGTAGCAAATGATCCATTCACCTCTAGAAAATTTCTTAGTTTGAAATTTATAGTTTTTAGATTTTTTTTTTATACCTTTGATTTTTCTTCCTTAGCAATTTTCCAAGCCTTTTGGATAGCATGACCACCTCATCACTATCACCATCCAAGCTTGCTACGCTCATCACTATCATCAACTTGTAATGCAATGGCTTTTCCTTTCTCCTTCTCCTTTTTTGAGTTATCCATATCCCTTTGAGCAATAACCTATTCATGTGTTATCAAAGAACCCAAAAGTTGATCAAGTGGATAAGTAGATAAATTCTTAGCTTCACTAATAGCTGTTACTTTAGCTTCTCATTCTTTTGGAAGACATCTAAGAATCTTATAGACTAAGTCTTGATTGTATATATTTTTCCAAGAGAATGCAATGTATTAATTATTTTCATGAATCTAGTATACATATCAGAAATAGATTTAGAAAGAAACATATGAAATAACTCATATTGATGAACAAGTCTATTTATGTGAGCATCTTTAACTTCACTAGTTCCTTCATAAGTTATAACAAGTTTATCCAATATTTTTTTGTTGTGCTTAACATAGAAATTTTCATGTAATCATCCGGTAATAAAGCACAATGTAAAGTATTACATATCCTAGCATTTAATTCATCAAGTTCTCTTCAGCCCCATTCCTCAAAAGATTTTTCTACTTTAATGCCATTTACTTCTATTGTGGGTGTATGATATTGATGTGTCAACATATACCACATGCATCTTGACCTCTTAAAATATACTAATTCTATTTTTCAATAATTAAATAGTACACTATCTAAAAGTGGAGGTCTATGTGGATTGTCCCTCTGGTAGTGAACCCTTTGGAAAACCTTGTGCCATAGTGAAAAGATCTACTCTTGGATGTTAAGCCAATAAAAGAGCCTAGGCTCTGATACCAATTGTGAGTCACTATAGCACCCAAGGGGGTGTGAATTAGGCGATATAAAAAAGTTTAAAAGTGAAATATTAAATTTTTAATTTTAGTAGAAAATTAATTTTTGATTTTATAAAGACAAGATACAATTCTTAATGCAGTAGAAATAAAAGAACAATAAAGTAAAGAGAGACAATAGTTACATAATTTCTGGAGTTTTATTGTTCACTCTTTAAATACCTGTGTGTGTGTGCTGGATTTCACAATAAAGCTAAGGTGAAAACTTTTACTCAAGAATGATTTCTAGAACGCATAACATTACATATATACGAGCTTGTTAAATATACAAGCATACATAAAATGAAAGTCTTATTAGAGCCATGATGGGGTAAATCCCATAGCGGGGGATTCTTCTGATAAGAAGAATGCTAAATAGATCAAATGATTTATTCTACTGAAAGCTTATCACATATGTGTGTAATTCCTTAAAAGTTGTCTTGGGTTGTGAGTCCTATTTATGTTGACTGTTTGGAGTTACAAAATTTTGTGAATTTATTTTATTATCTCTCAAGACAGCCTCATCTATTTAGCATCCCCAAATTCTTCCCCTACTGCTTTTATGGCTTCGCCCAAATTGTAATCTTATGATTAGAAATTCAAAAATAATAGTTTAATTAAAAATTTTGAATTAACAGAGTTTCCTTTAAATGAAGAAGACCATAATAAATGGTCTTTACAAAGTCGATAAATCTCTAATTTATCAATTACCTTTGATTTTAAAGGAAAAACTTTTGTTAAAATGGTAGAACAATCTATCACTATTGATGGTTAGATAAAATCATTTATCTATTGACTCAAGAAGATTTGCATAGATATATGCAAGATTATAAATATATTCACATTGGTTTAATCCAAATAGCATTTCTCTTAACTCTAAAGGGATAAATCATTCCATTCTTTTGCTCGAGAGTATGCCTTAATCGGCTCAATATGGGAGTAATTTAAACTAGCTTGTGTCATGGGCGAATCTATTTTAATACCTTTCCTAATTTAAGTATATCTTTAACATACATAAATCTATTTGAAGCAATTAAACTTCAATTACAACTTCATGTTTATGATTTTCTTCTAGAACAAACTATTGTAATTATTTTCAAATTACATTTTCGTGTTTTAAAAAAGCTATTCAACCATTTGAACGAATAATTTTAATTGAAACAAATTTATTAGCTTTGCATATAGCCACTAATAGAGTCATTAAGTGGAATGAAGTTATTTTCCATGAATCTTGGTCTAAACCATGGTTGTCATTCCACGACCCTCTATAAACCAAGATATTGATCGATAATCTAGACTTCGGTGATGTTGAAGTAAGGTTTAATTCATGAAGATCTATAATGGTTCCAATAGTCTATTTTTCTTTGGAGACGAGGGTAAGATCTAGATCTACGAGTTCTCCAACCCATATTAGCGAAACACCAAACGAAGCATATCGATTAAAGCCCAATAATCTTTATCACCCAGTGAGAGAAAATGAATCTCCCACTCCTAAATAAATTTTAGTTTTAATGAACTATCAAAAGTCTAGAGAAGTTCTAAAAGAATATAGATAACCAAAATATGATCACTTTCGTAAGTGGTATAGAAATCACCTTGGAAAGTCAATAATTGAAATATCCAACATATATTTTGAAGAAATGGCTAAACGTAATAAGAAAGGAAAGGCAACAATCCCTTTGTTGCATGGTACTTCAAATTACACTTAATCATCCTAATAAGCTATTTTAAGCAAAAAATGGATAAATGAGCAAAATGGTAGAAACTCTTATCCTCCACCTATTGCCCATATGGTTGATGATAAACCATTAGATATTGCCTTTGAAAAGTTATCGATCCTCAAGCTTTGAAAGAATTTATTGTTATAAGTAAATAACTTAATTATGCAATAGTATGCTTCAAATCATTATCATTTGTTTTAGCCTAGAATCAAAATATCCCCTCCTAAACTTATGTTTAGATTAACCAACCACTAAAGATATTCAAGATTTACTCAAACTAAAGGATCATTTTTAGAAACATTAGAAGATATTGTCTCTGAATCTCTAGAAAATTTTGCAAATTCTAAAAATGATCAGATTGAAGTACTCTTTCAAAATTTTCAAATTCAAAATCCTTTAGATATTCAAAAAAAAATATCTTATCCTAAAAGAATTTAGATAAGCATTATTATAAAAGACCCATCAAGATTTACTCTTTGAAGAATCTACGAATTCTTATGATGGTAATTTCTATATAAATGGAACATTGATGGACTAGCGAACATCAAATCCATCAAACATTGTAATGTTAATGTTTTGCCTTCAAAGCAGTATTAGTCAAATCCTTAAATTTGCAGCAATTGCTGTATTTTAGAGTACTCAGGCTAGTGGGACCATTATCTCTCTTAGAGTAGATGATTTATTAAGTAAAATCAAGCTTAGTAAAAACACCTACCAAAAGAATAGCAAAACTAATTGAAAATAATGTTTATAATCTTCTCCATGCTATCCTGGATCATTTTGCCAGAATAATTAGAGATCAAGGAGAAAAAACTCACTCTTTACTCCAAAAATTATGTTGTCCTTCCCTTACACATTTTAGATGGTATAAGGATGTCTTCTTAGCTAGAGTAATGACTTTAAATGACACCAATAGCTTACATTGGAAGCAAAAAATTATAATGTACAAACCTTTTGGCTGAAAAGGTTAATACCCATCTTCAATTGTTTGATGGGAAAATCCCTTACAAAACTCTTACTTATGAAAATCTTATATCTGCTTGTATTAGAACAGGTTTAACCCTTTGTTCCAATATAAAGTTAGATCATCAAATCAAACAGAACGCCTTGAACGAAGACAACTCGGTGAGTTCTGAACAATTCATTTGAACCTCCATGCATACCTCCACAAGAAAGAAGGGTAAACAAAAGGTAGAGTATAAATCTAAACAAATAAAGAGGACTAATAACAACTCTAAAAATAAAACTGCACCTAAGAAAAAATCTAATAAAGAAATTAATTGCTATAAATGCAGTCAAACAGGTCATTATGCAAATTGATGTAGTGTTAAGAAGAAATTAAATGAATTAAAAATTGATGAAGGGTTGAAACAAACCATCTTGAAAATTCTTTTAACTTCTTCTGAATCTGAAAATGATGTCTCCTCAAGTGAAGAAGAAATTAATAATTTTTCTTCTTCATCCGATGAAGATAGATTTGAATGTTGCAACTCTTGTCAACAATCGATTACTATAAAAATATAATCAAAATGTCTCTTTTACCTTAAATTGATTAAAAGACCAACTCATAAAAATATTAAATCAAGTTGATGACTCATCAACTCGAAGCAAAATCATTAAAATCTTAAATAAAAAGGAACCAGATAATCATTTTTTGGCTTCCCCATATACTCCGTGAAGAAAGTATATCGTAGAAGTATTGAGAAAAATATTCATCCAGCCGAAGTATCTCTGAATGATTTAAACATGAAGTACGATAATTACAACAAAAAATCAGAGATATTAAAGTTGAACAAGATCAAATGAATAGCTGAATAATGGATTTAGAAATAAATCAATATTCAACTTATTCTCAATCTATTAATCCTGAAGACAACAAACGATTTAAAGATAATTTTGAAACTTCTGCTAATCCAGGATTACTATAAAGTATTCAAAAGGAAATATATCAAAAATGATATATTTCCATTAAGTTAATTATAATTAATGAATTCATATTTCATAATCTTAATGCCCTTGTTGATAGTGGTGTAGATTTAAATTGTATTAAAGGACTTATACCCTCCAAATATTTTGAAAAGATCACTCAAAAGCTTAAAACTGCTGACGACAAAATCCTACAAATTGACTACAAATTATCTGTTGTAGCAATTTATTAAGATGATCTTTATATTACTATGTCATTCTTGCTAGTCAAGAATCTAACTTAGCATATTATTTTGGGAACACCTTTTCTTCTCAAAATAATTCCCAATACAAGGATTGATCATATCGAATTCATTTAAATTTGGGATGAAAAGATTATCTTCCAATTTATCACCAATCTTAAAGAAATTATTATAAATAAAATAAATAGACTTCATAATAAGTCTATGCATTTAAACTATTTAAAGTTTGAAATTTTGGATTTAACTATGAAATAGAAAATTTCCTATGCTTTAATTATAAGCAAAATCTAATATTGCTTACAATATTTCAAAACTCTATATGTTGTGAAAACCTAATAGCTTTTGAAAAAATGCATTCAGTTGAACTCTTGTACATTGAAACGTTCAATGAGCATGACATTCCCACAAAAGCTAGGCCATGTCAGATGAATGAATATTATCTAGTTTTATGTAAAGCTGAGATTGTCAAATTACTAACTAAAAAATTAATTCGATAATCTTACTCTCCTTAGAGCTGTACAACCTTTTATGTTATGAATGTGATTGAAAAGGAGAGAGGAAAACCTAGACTTATAATCAATTACAAGCCTCTCAATAAAGTTTTTAAATGAATTAGATGTCCTCTTCCTAATAAAAGAGATTTGTTTAATCGTCTGCATAAAATAAAAATATTTTTCAAATTTCATTTAAAATCTAGCTATTTGTCATATTCAGGTCAAATAAGAAGATATATATAAAACTGCATTTACTATTCCATTCGACCACTACAAATGGAATGTCATGCCATTTTAGCTCAAAAATACTCCATTTGAATTTCATAAAATGTAAAAGTTGAGATAACTGAATTTGTCCAAATGGAAAAATTTTCCACATGAAAATTAAAATTTTGGAAAGAGAGGATTTTTGGGTTCTATGCTCAGCAAGTTGTTTCTGACATTGCTGTTCTAAGGATTTTTGGTGTTTGCTATCTGAATTGCTACATTCAAGATACCTATTATTATGCTATATCTACTTGGTTATTAACTATGGCATTGTCTACTCTGATTGAGAGGCTTGGATGTTGTTGTTCTAATTGTTGCTGTCCTGGCTATTTTTTTGCCTTGGTTACCTGCTGTCTTATTTTTGCTGGATTCTAATGATGATATTCATTTGAATCCAATTTTTGATCTTTTGCTGGTGGGTTCCATTGTGGCAATAACCTCTCTGTTGTTGGGGTTGGCTCTCTAAATTCCTGTGCCATTCACGTCTAGGCTATTATTCATCACCTGTTAGTTATGTTCTTCATTACCTATTGTTGTCTTTATTTCCCACTTGATTCTGTTAGGTTTGTGCTGCCGTATGTACTGTTTATGTGGATTGGGTGGTATTATGGCCAGTTGCTGCCTTTGGTTGTCTTGCTATCTTGGTTGTATCAGATTTCTGGTCATGAATGGTGCAACTGGTAATGTACCTTTGATTGTATTCATTTGGTGCCTTTTTTGGTTGGTTGCAGTCCTTTTCCTGTGTTCGGCTATGCTTCTTTGGATACGAATAAGGGTTTCAACATGTTGACTTTTCTGCTGTATGCTCTTTCTACCCTTGTTGTTTCTATTCCCAACTGGGTTCAGACTGGCTTGTGCTGCTTTCTCCTTAGAATGATATCTCTTTACTGTCCCTATGTGTCTTGGCTATGGCTGTCTTGGCTGCTACTGCCTTGGCTATTTTTTTGTCTTAGTTATCTGCTGTCATATTTTTTCTGGATTCTACTGTGGATATATCCATATAATAAGTGGATATATCCATATAATAAGTCCAAGAAGGCATGATAATATAATGACTGAAAATCACAAAAACTCGATCTAACACACCCACAATAGGGGTGCTGAAAAATAGAAAAATTGCTAATCCAACCTGCAGGCAGCCGCAATACACCAAACCAAAAGAAAAGCATACACAACTCCGAGGACGGACAGAACGAACTCCATATAGGCTTAGTAAAACCGGAATGCCAACAAACACCACATCCGACAAAGAAAAAAGGGAACCATTCCCAGATAATGAAAGAAGAAACTCTTGCCAAAGGGGTGTGTAGACTATTCAAATAAATAGCAAGATAAACATTACAACAGTTAGGTATAAAGGCAAAATCAGCCTTGGAAAATAGCCCTAACGACTGCTTAGGAATATTCAATAAGCCCACAATAAATAGAAAATGATACACTATATCATCATATTCCATGAAAAAAAACTTCAATCTAATAAGTAGGTCATAGCACCCAAGAAACATTGATTTTCTGATCAAAAACAAGTTTCAAACACTCCTTAAAGGGGAGGAAAGACCTCATCCAACCAATAGATTGAAACAAAATGCAAAACTAAAAGTTTACATGTTCCTAACATAAGGAAAACCACTTTTATCTAAATTCACAAGCCCCTGTAATAAGGGAGGGATATTATCATAAGAGAATATATTCACCATAGAGGATTTTGCACCCCAATTAGCAAGAAAATCAGCACACGAATTTCCTTCCCGATAAATATGAGAAATATGATAATCAAGAGAAGCAAGAAGCCTCCTCGTGTGGTTAAGAAAATAGTAAACTTTAGCATTGCCATGAGCTCCCAACTTTAATAAATTCAAAAGGAGGAGAGCATCAATTTCAAACCATATTTTTTTAAATCCTTTATGAATACATAATGATATACCATAATGCAAACCATAAAGTTCAGCAAACAAAACAAAACAGGGTCTTAATGGAATAGCAAATGCAACAATCATCTTATCTTTAAAGTCTCTTAAAATACCCCCACAACCATAAAGCCCATTAGCAACAGATTCATCAGTATTAACCTTAATGACATGATAATTGGGCTTTATCCAATAAATAGTCTTGCAAATAAAATCAACCTCAGAAGACGAGAGGAAAATCCCAAAACAAGGGGCCGATGTTTTGACACCTTTGAAGCTAGAAGGAGGAAGAAGGTTAGCTTTATAAAGGGAGGTAATTTTACATTTGGTTCTAGCAATAACATGGTGAAAGTTCATAGGAATATCACTATGTTTAGTATCATTTCTTTCCCACCGATATACCATAGTAAAGTAATGTAACACATTTGATATGTCCTTTCGAGGAAGAGGATAGAAAATTATTTGAAAGGTGCAATATAGAAAGGGATCCATCAAATAAAAAAGTATTAAACTTACTATCATACCATTGCCAGACTTTAGCAGCAATGGGGCCATTAACGAAGACATGATTCACAGTTTCAATATGGAAGCAACATTGACATTTGGATGGAAGATGAAAACCTTTTTTCAGGAGAATGGAATCCACAAGAATGTAGTGTTTAAGGATACACCAAGAAATAACTGAAAATAAGGAAGGGATAGAATTACTCGGATAATAGAAAAACTAAAGAATCTTGACTTTTAAATCTAATAGCATGCCACACATCCTTAAAGACAAAATCTCCGAGGAGGAATTGTTAAAACAAGATTTGATCACTGTTGGATGTTGGATTAATATTGAGGATTTTGTTAACGATCACATTGGGTACATATGAACCTAAATGAGCTATATCCCAAGAATTCTGAGTAATGAAATGGCTAACCTTGAGCATGTCAATAGAGTGAGTATTGAATAATGAGTCAATAGAACCCACACCAAGCCAATTATCTTGCCAAAAGAAGGATGAACCAGAATTCACACCCCAGGAGATCATCTCCTCAGTAGCCCACTTGATATTGTAGAGTCTTCTCCACACCGGGGAATCCCCTGGTTTGAAAGAACAAATGAGGGGGTAATTACCCTTACAATATTTGCCGAGGATGAATTTCGACCAGTAGCTCTGATTGCTTCTAAGATTTCACCACATTTTGTAAGAAAAGTATTTAATGTAATCTTCTAAAGTTTTATAACCTAAACCACCTTCATTCAAAGGACCACAAAAAATTAGCCAATGAGTTTTTTGGATGTTGGAGTAGAACCCCAAAAGAATTTGTTGATAAGATTAATTTTTTAATGATAGAGGTGGTAGGGATAATAGTGAAAAGTAGATAAAAGGTAAGGAGGGAGAATGCTTTTAATCGAACAAGTCTCGCCCAAAAGATAGAAGATGGAATTCGAGAAGAAAATTTCTTGTAAATTTTTTGAATCACCTCATCAAAAGGAAAGATCTTTAGCACCATGATATAAAGCACATACTTAATAGGGAGAATAAGATGGGAAAACCTCGTAATACTCTTAATAGTATTGATCCTAGGAGGAGGAATCGATTTACTAGTAATAAAACCACTTTTGTTAGGGTTAATTTTTAAGCCATTTTCCCTACCAAACTGAATAAAGAACTTACACAGTTTCTTAATGTATCAGGTAGATCCATTGTAGAAACTAATGAAATCATCTCAAAGTGAGAGATAGGAAAACCACCCCTAGTCTTGTAGAACATGTTAGAATTTTACAAAACAACAGCTCAAGACTTGAGTGAGATATTCCATCTGATAATGAAAGGGGGTCCCCTTGCCTTATCCCATGGGAGGAAGAAAAGAAGCCATGAACCTTGCCATTAATAAGTAAAGAGAATCCAGAGTTCTCAATACCATTCTTGATTAATGTAATAAAAGAACTGGAAAATCCAAAAAGAGTAAGAATTTTCTAGAGGAAAGTCTAGCCAATATTATCGTAAGCTTTGGAAATATCTAGCTTAAAAACTAGATTCCCACACTGAACCTTAGTATTTAAATCATGGATAATTTCATGAGCTAACGACACATTATCAGAGATGGATCTACCTTTGACAAAACTCGTTTGATTGGGGGAGATGATTTTAGGAAGTAAATTACCTAGTCTTTTAGCTAGGATCTTAGATATGAGCTTATTAAAAAGAGTACATAGGCTTATAGGTCTAAAATGGTTCTAAAGTTTTGGATTATTGATTTTAGGAATTAGAACAATGGAAGTACTAGAAAAGTATTTGGGGAGCATATTTCCATTAAAAAAATCCAAAACAGCTTTAACCACATCTTCTTTGATAATATTCCAACACTTTTGACAAAATAAGGTCATAAAACCATCAGGGCTAGCCACAGAATCTATTTTCTTAATCTGTAAAGTGGATGCAATTTCAAATTCAGAGGGTAGAGAGGTAAGAATTTTGTTATCTTCGAATGATCTTAGGATAACCTCGGCCATGCTAATTCATCATAGGAGACATTATTATTAAGGAGATTAGTGAAGAAAGACACACCCAATCAAAATTCCTTATCATTATTTTTGATTTTCTTGATGTGAGGGCCTTTTTCTTTTGAACATAACTTGAAAATATTTGGTATTCCTCTCCCCGATATCTTTTTACGGAAGCCTTTTGCCTCCAGGTTTCCTATGTCTAGAAAGTTAACCTATCTTTAGCTTGGTTTAATAAGATATTTTTGGAGGTATGAATAGCTTTCTTCTAAAGCTATGACTTCTTGTTCTATATATTTTTGAAGCAATTTTTGTTCAACCATTTAGGGAATTATTTAAGCCTTTTTAATTTAAGCTCTCTTCATCCCAATAATAGAATCATGGATAAAGAGGATCTCCCTAATTAGTAGCAACCACCAAAAAAATCTATCATCCATAAGCCACATATTTTAAAAATGAAAATGAGAAAAGGGGATGCTAACCTTAATAGAGATTAACAAAATGATCGGATAAGAGGTGTTCTGAAGTAATCAAAAAGGAATTATTCCATAGATGATTAAACACAATCCTATCTAGTCTTTGCCAAAGTCTATGATTATTCCAGGTGAATTGAGAGCCTATAAAACCTAGATCGGTAACGTGACAATAATTAAAGTCCTCCATGGAGAATAGGTTTGGAGTATTTCACCACCCTCAAGAGGAAGATATAGTGTTAAAATCCCCACCAAACCGGGAGCATTAACCTAGGGATGGGAAAGATCTTCCTAGTGGTCCTTCTACCATACCTATTACAAGATGCATAAAGATCCAAAATATCACCAATTGCCAAAAGTGATTTTAACATTCTACCAGTGAGGATCCTAGATAATATGAAGAACAAAAGGATTTTTCCAAAAGATCCAAATTTTGTTACTTGAGTTATCGAAAAAACTATCAGTCATTCTAGCAAGATTGAATGAAGGATAAAGGATAAAGGGTTCCAAGATTGCCAGAAAGAAATGTTATGGTTGCGAACTATGTTAATAAATTACTAGAGAGGGAACTATCTCTGATGGATCAAAAGACCATTTACTTTGGTGAGAGGAGCATCTAGTTAGTTAAAATTTGGATTTAGATGGTTTGTTTCTCTTTTTTATAAATGTATGGAAGTCATTGGAATATACAACCTCACCATCAAATAGTGAGTGGTTAAGTGTTTATTGCCAAGTGGAGGTTAAAAGTCATTTCTCCTTCTTCCAATTCTGTTGATGATGTAACTTAGGTTTTGGATTTAGATCGTGAAGAGGAAGCACAAGAGGGATTAGAATTAGGCAAAACACAAATACCTAAATCATGAGTAGAAGTTATCTCTAAATGCAAATCCTCCATTCCTACAATAGTATTCATTTGACCTTTAGCTAATGGAGATACGTAGGGATATATGCATTAGTGAGGGAATCGTGGGGAGCGAGTCGCTATTAGGCATTAATGTCAATATTGTTATTTTGAGAATGGATTCCAACATGAGGAGCCTTAATAGGAAGTGAGCCAACGGGTAAATGCTCAAGTATCCATCTTAGATTCGGGTTGGTGGCTTTGAACCGGGGATCATTTCTATCAAGTATGAAAGTAGTCATATCATTTTGTGGTTCATTCAAAGTGGCCTCAATGTATGGAGCCTTTGGATAGCACATGATTTTTCTTTAAATGGATGAGCTACAAACAATCAAGAAATCCATGCACATGAATTTTACAATGGGATCAAAATACAGAAAGTTTTCAAACTCTACTTTTATAAATAGCCAAATTTTTTCAATTCTAACCATTTTCTTAGGATATTTTTTTATATATCCAATTCCACAAGTATCCAGGTAAGCATTTGCTTGATCCAAGAGGGGCCGATAAAGACCAACCACAACATAGAGAAACTGTGATTAAAGAAATGCACATTAGAATAGACAACCAACGGAATGATAGGAGATTCTCCTTAATGTCAAAAAAGGAGTCCATTTCAATAACATAAACTAAAAAAATATGATCGTCTTGTAAAAAACACCAAATAATCCAAATCATTAGACAGTTGAATCAATACATCCGTGGAATCAATCGACCCACAAAAAACTCAGATAATTTGATTATGAAGAAAGGCTCGATATTTTCCATAAGGACATCGCAGCAAATTTACCAACCAAAGCAAATTCAAAAGGTTTAGCATGCTTTTCAACCATTGAATAACACATGATCACGGTACAAAAAAAAATGTAGAAACAAATTCGAAAGACTCATCGGGATTCTTTGCCTTACCCGCAAGCACATCCTTGAAAGATTTAGAAGCCATTGAAGGATTTGGGCCAGAGTTGCCGAGGGGATCATTACCTATAATTGCCACACGAGAGTGAGCAATTTTTATTTTGTCATTTTTCAATCTCTCTTCCTGTTGCACATATTCAGCAATGAGCTCATTAAGAGTTCATTTTTCCTTTTGAGTATTATAAGTTATCTTAAAAGGATTAACTTGTGCAGAAAAAGTGATCAAAATTAAGTGTACAAAAATGTCATCAGATATCTATAATTTTAGTGCTCCTCGAAAAATTAGACATCTCCATAATGTACTCCCCTTATATTTCCATTGCCTTTATCTGCATTGAAATGAGTTTACTAAGAATAGTACTCAACCTTTTGAGAACTAACTAAACTCTGCTATTTGGCTTAAAATTTTTTAGCACATTCCTCTTCAAGCAATGCACCTCTTATAGTTTCAAATGGAATGCTCCATGATCATAAGACTCACGGTTAGAACGCCTCCCACTTTTCAAAGTTAGCCCTTTATTCAATACTACTTTCAAGGGAAAGGGCTCACCGGATCGATAGTCAAGATCCATACACTCAAGAACAATGATCATATTTTTCATTTCTTAAAGTTATTGAGAGCACTTTAATGTTATTCAAATTGATATATATGGAAGAAGCATTAATTGAAAAGAACAAAAATAATACTCACAGTTAACAACATTGTCATTTTCATGTGCATATATAATGTAAACAAAATATATGCTTGAAATAAAATATTTAATAAAATATGCACATATGAAATACCTAACACAACATTGCAATTTAGTCTTTGGACATAAACAATAATTTGTAAATGGTACTCTAAAATTATAGTCAACAAATATGATAATAATATTACCAACAATATGCCTATCTTTGGATCAACATATTGTATGCATGATTAATATAAATTCATCACATATTTATGAAAATCCCAAAAAATTATCTTCCTTAATTATTTTTTGATAGATTAAAATATAATTCATATGTAATATTCATATATTTCAAAAATAAAAAAAATGATATAATAGAGGTCACTTTGGTGACATAATATTTCAATTTAAATTAATTTTGAAATAACAAATATCAACTATATTATTCCAACAATTACTTCAATTGATAATAAATTGAAATATTTAAAAATAATAATAATATAAATATTAGCTAACTCGTTAAAGTCAAAATAGCAAACATATGTTAGATACTATGTGTATTAGCGAAAAGAAAAGAATGCATAATGTCATAATTAATAAAACAAATGAGCATTCTAGATTTCACAATAGAAATCTAATCCATTATGTATTAGTGAATTATGAATTATTTCAATGCCAAAGCAATAAGTATCTATAAAATTTAAATTAGAATATTTATACATAAATATTTAATATAATAAAAAAATTTGAAATAGAAAACCTTTAGAAATATTAAACAATAAGTGTAATTATTACATTTACTTAATAAATATTCCTTTTAAAATTAATTTCAGAAAGCAATTAAATGTAAAATATTTCAGATTAACAAAGATAGATTTAAAATCTGAAATGAATATGAAATGTTATAAACATGAATGAATATAAAAGTTTATAACGTGAATTAATTGTATAAAGTAATTAAATGTAAAATATTTCAGATTAACAAAGATGAATTTAAAATTTGAAATGAATATGAAACATTATAAATAATGCTATAGCAAATAATTTCATATATAAATTATAATATAAAATGTTAAAATAAATAAATGTAATAAGTAACTGCAAAGTAGTAAGGAGAAACGGATGAAATTGAATTAAATGGAATAAAAATAACATTTATACTAATTTATATATATTTATATATATACCCCTTTAAATGGATGAAACCAATTAAATGAAATAATTATAACATTTATACTAACCGATATATATTTATATATATACTCAGAAAGTAAAAAATGTTTCATATTCTTTTTTTTTCCTTTTTTCTTTAAATCAAATATCGGTTCATATTATAAACGGTATCGAAAAACGTTCATATTTTTTTTTTTTAAATATGAAATATCGTTTCATATTATAAACACTTTTTAAACCTTTTTTTATATTAAGATCACAATGACAAGAATAAATATGTCGATCACATAAAAATTAAAATTGTGATCAAAGTATAAAGCAAATTTAGCTATATTATTTTACTCAAAATCAATAATAGCCATCTAAAAAATATCGATACTTCATGCAAATGACCAAATTATTTGATTAAAATTTTTTGAATCATGTACTTTGATCTAAAATTTTTAAATAATCAATACAAAAGATGAAGAAAAAAATCATTTCTCAACGATTCAACATGATAACTGCTCTGATACCACTTGTTGGAAACATATAAAGATAAAAATAAATTTATCTAAGATCTCATGTCAAATCATCAAGAAGATTTAATCGGAAGCGTACATGAATCCATGGAAGAGCTAATGCGGGATTTTGGCCTTCCACTTCTAAAAGGGTGTTCTTGAGAGAGAGAGAGAGAGAGAGAGAGAGAGAGAGACTTCTTTTCACTCAAGATGAGATATGAGTAAAATGAGAACTTCACCCTTTAGAATGGGAACCATGACCTAGACCCTATTTATCTTTGAGTGCATTTTATTTTATTTCCATCATTAAAAAAAAAAAATACAACTGTCTAGATATTTCCACATGATAATAAAATAAAGATTTCAAAAGCCTAAACAATTAATCTTTATTTGATCACAAAATTAATAGGCTTAAAAATAAGATAATGCATAATGTAATTAAATTCATATGTGAGCCCACATTTAAAATCTCTAATATGGAATATGGATGCATACATCCCTACATGCAACGCTATAGTATTGAAAATATTTAACTATAATTTTTATTTTTAATCTATGAAGTAATATTTAAATCAAATATTACAATGCATATCTTCTTTAATTATTTAAAAAAATTATAGTTAAAAGGCCCTTTTTATTTTACTTTTAGTTTTTTGGTAACATTTTAAACATTTAAGTAAAAAAATGTTATATTTTGATAGATAAATTACCATTAGAATTTTTTGACAAATTTTCTCACGTAAAAATGAAAAGCTATTTTTTGGCCACCAAACTAATTAGGTAATGAGATTTTAAGTGCTAAGTTCTTTTGATAATTAATTTAGAGCTAATTAGTGTTAACTGAGATATGTTTAACCTATTGAAATTTATTTGAGGTCTTATGTTTAATCAATATGGCCAATGGCTGCCTTTGATCTTATAGGGTTAAATAGGTCTATTTTAAGTTAAATTAGTTCAAAAAAGTCTAATAAAGCTTCACCAAGATATTATTTGGCTATATTAATAATGATAAATAATAATGACCTATTAATATGGTAGGCCATGATTATTTTGAACATAATTATTAATGACCTATTTAGCCTAGGGATCTTTTAATTATTAATTATGGTTAGAACATACGAAGTTTGATGGTTTAATCTTTTAACATAGGTTTCACAAATTGATTTGATTCATTAACTCAAAATAACTAATTAAATTTGGCAGTAATTTTTGACATAAATTACTATTAGAATTTTTGACAAATTTTCTCATAGAAAATCAAAAGCTAATTTTCTGGCCACCAAACTTATTAGATAAAGAAATTTTAAGTGGTGGTAGGTTCTTCCAATAATTAATTTAGAGCTAATTAGTGTTAAGTGAGATATGTTTAACCAATTGAAATTTATTTGAGGTCTTATGTTTAATCAATATGGCCAATTTGACAGCTTTGATCTTATAGGGTTAAATAGGTCTATTTTAAGTTAAATTAGTTCAAAAAGTCTAATAAAGCTTCACCAATATATTATTTGGCTATATTAGTCATAGATAAATAATAATAACCTATTTATATGGTAGGCCATGGTTATTTTGAACATAGTTATTAATGACCTATTTATAGGGATCTTAGTTTAATCTAATAATTATATATTAGAACATAAGAAGTTTGATGGTTTAATGCTTTAAAATAGGTTTCACCAAGTGTTTTGATTTATTGGGTCAAAATAAAATTAAATTTGGGGTTAATTTTGACTAGGTTGATCAAGGTTAAATCTAGCCCCTGTAAGTTAATTCTAGAGATCTATTAATCAATTAAAGTATTTTGACAAATATTTTAATCACTGATGAAAAAAATTGAATGCTTATACCACAATCTGAATCCACTTAAACTAATTAAGATTAAGTTAGGTTTACCCAAAGGTTTGCTAAGGTCAAACTTATCAATATGAATTAAATTTGATTTGAATATAAATGATTAAAAATCTCTTTAAATGAGTTTAAATCACATTTAAATCCTATGATCATTTTAGGTCCAAATTCTAGTTAACTTTGGTTAAGGGGTTGAATATGATTTTTATATAAGCTACATTAGAATTAAATTTATGAATAAATTAAGAATTTGAATTAAACTAAAATTTGGAAAGGAGAGATAGCTTGGATCATCTCTAGAAAGGGCTAGAAGATTAAGCAAAGGATATTAATTTGGTTAAGTACTAATTTAGTTAAGTTTTAATGATATGACCAACTCAATCTCAATTTAAGCAGTAACTTGAACTTGTCTCACCCAAGTGTCAATATCTATCAGAATTTTGATGTTGTTTATGTTAACAACTAATCATGCATATTCAAATTGGCATATTATATGATTTTCTTAAACAAAAAAAAGGAAAATGCGCATCATCAAAATGATTCTATGGCTTGCTATTGTTAGGAGGATTAGTAATTCTTCATCATGGTGATGTTTTAGATATTCCACATTTCAAGCACACGTTGATGAAATATAATAGAATACCTTATATGGGACATACCATAAACATAAATGTTTAAAGCTATCTAATATAATTCATTAGCATATTTAAAAGTATATCAAAATACATTGCCCAATCCATTATTTTTTAAATTTTTTGACCGATTATACTATTAATATTGTTTGATATTAATCACATTTTAGTGCAAATAAATTAACATTATCACAAATAAGAAATAACAATTTTACATTCATAATACATACATCAAATAGGTGACAATCATAAATATGAATTCCAAACACTTGATGCCATGGATGTACTCTAAAGATAATCATTAGGTTTTCGTGAGGCACATCCATCCACAAGACCTTGACATAAATTCTATAAAAAGAATAAAATTAAAATTTTATGAAAATGACCTTATATATATATATATATATATATATGCACATGTATATATAAGTTATTTTAAAGCTAAACAAGAATTTTTATAACTAAGAATAAAAATACAAAAGTAGAAAACTTTAGTTCTAAAGAAAAATAATAATAAATAAAAAAATTAAAAGCATCAAATAATCAAAAAATTATTATATAAAAGTAGCTAAGAATCTTTTTTTTTTTGTTTATGGACATTTGAGCAAATTTCATCTCAAACTCATACACACAAAACAACACATACAAGAATTTGAACTCAACACTACCAATGATATTTTAGCTCTCAACCACTAAGCTAAGGTGCCTTACACAAATAAGAATTTAGTTGCATCTCTCTCACTTAGAAGTATCACTACAAAAAAAGTTAATGTAAGCACTAATGAAATATGGTTTATTCTTATAATGCCTTTTTTATCTATGTTTCTAATAAACAAAATGCATTAATTATAGGAGAATTTGTTCAACAAAAAAAAAATAATAATATCTTATTGTTCCCATACATAAATATGTGGTAAGGGAGGAGAAAATAACCTCCAATAAACAATTACCATCAAAAAATGAAGATTTAAAATGATGAGAAATATCGATCATCTCTTAAGGGGGCATGGGTTGATATCACTTATTTAATAATATGATTTTACTAATCTAATGAGGTGATCCGTGAATGAGAAGGGTGATATGTATATATATATGACATTCTTATTCAATATTAAAAATTGATACTCTTAAGGAATAAGGTGGTATCCACTCTACCCTTTCTAAATCCATGATCTATCAAAAAGTTACTTAACCTTCTTACCAAGCATGAGGAGCTTGTTTTAAACCATATAAGCCTTTCTTTAATTTATACACATGATTTGGACAATCAAGGCTCTCAATCTAGGTGGTTTTTCTACAAATACATCTTGGTCAATAAATCCATTCGAATATACACTCTTGGCATCCATTTGAAAAAGTTTAAAATCCCTAAAATAAGGATAAGCAAGGAGTAACCTAATAGCTTCTAGTCACGCAAAGATTCTTCAAAATCTATACCATCAACTTGTATGTACCCTTGTACAAACCTAGCTTTATTTCTAACAATACAACCTTAATCATCTAGCTTATTCCTAAAGACCCATTTTGTTCCAATGACATTTTGATCTTGGGGTCTTGGGACTAATTCCCAAACATCATTTCTTACAAATTGATTCAACTTTTCTTCCATAGTAATAATCCAAAATTATCTTTTCATGCTTCTTCTAAATTTATAGGTTCACCTTAGATAAAATAAATGATGTACAACATCTCTATTATGTCTTCTAGTCATAACTCCTTTGAAGGATCTCCTATAATTAGTTCCTTTGGATTTTTATTATATTTCCATTCTTTAGGCAATTAATCATCCACATTATCTTCTAAAGATATTTTCTTAAAATTATCAATCTCTTCATAAATCACTTCATTTCCAATGGGATCAATTAAATTTTCATCAAAATAACATGTATTGATTCTTCTACATTCATTTTTCTTTTTATTGAAAACTCTATAAGCTCTACTAGAAAGAGAGTATCCTAAGAAAATATCATCATCTAATTTGCAATCAAACTTACCTAATTGCTATTTTCAATTATTCAAAATAAAGCATTTACATCCAAAAACATGAAAGTGTTCAATCTTAGGCTTCTTTCCAAAATAATTCATAGAGCATCTTCTTCAAAATTGGTCAAAATAGATCCTATTCCTCACAAAACATGCACTATTTATTGTCAAAATGTCTTTTATAATTATGCATGAATCTACTTAATTTAATTAATATTTTATTTTTTCTCTACTACTCCATTTTGTTGGGAGTTCTATGTGCAAAAATTATGTCTAATCTATGTTCATCACAATAATCCTCAAATAATTTATTTTAAATTGCCACCATGATCAGTTTGAACCCTATTAATCAAAAGGTCTTATTCTCTTTGAATATATTTACAAAACTTTCTAAACTCACCAAAAACATCATCTTTACTAGCTACAAACAAAACCCTGGTATATCTAGATAACTCATCAACAATCACAAAATCATAATTTTTACTGCCTAAGCTAATGGTGCTAATTTGACCAAATAAATCCATATGCAATAATTCTAAAGGTCTAGAAGTAGAAATAATATTTTTACTTTTAAATGAGCTTCTAGAATGCTTACCATGAATATATGCATCACAAATATAGTTTGAATGAAAATTTAATTTAGTAAAACCAACTACTAAATCAAGTTTATACAATTTTATTGAGTGTGTATAATATGACATAATCTCTATGCCATAACCATATATCATCATGAGTGCTTTTTAAATAAAGAAAATTTAAATTCACATCATGAAAGCTATCTAAATCAATGACAAATAATTCTATGTCTTTGTCCTATTAACAAAATATTTTCATTATTTTTATAATACAATATGATGCATAGAATACTACATTCAAACCTTTATCACATAATTGACTAACAGAAATTAAATTATATTTTAATCCTTCTACTAGAAAAACTTTATCTAAAGTGATAGAATTCTTAAAAATATAACCAATGCCAATGATCTTTCCTTTACATTATCTCCATATGTAACAAATCCTCCATGACTTGATTCTAAAGTTATGAATTTATCTTTAACTCTATCATATGTTGAACATCCATATCCAAGTACCACATGCTTCTTTGATTTTTCTTTGAAGAAATTCCTACAAAAGAAAATCACATGTTAACTTTAGAACCCAAACATGTTTGGGTCCACATTCTAAATTTGAAGCAATATATCTAGCGTGTGGTTTGTATAGTTTGTACCTTTGGTTCCCATACATAAGATGATTGCTTAGTGTTTTGTAATTTATGTGCATAACAATCAAATGAAATATGACCTTTTCTATCACAATAGTTGCACCAAACATTAGTGTTTGCATACTTAAATACGATAATTATAAATATGAGTGTATATGTAAATAATTTTATTAAATGTTTTACTTGATGAAGCATTATAATGAACTTGTGATTTCAAACATAATTCTAATCTTAATTTTAACATGATATTCTCTCTTTCAAGTTTACATACAAGTAAGGAACAATTCAATAAAGAATTATTTTTTTTTTTAAATTATCCATTCATTTTTTTAAATCACAAAATGCATATCTAAATTTTTTTGTTCTTTTTCTAAGGTTTTGTATTTTCTTTTTAATTTTTTATATTTAATAATCATTAAAAGTATCATCTAATTCATCATAAGATATATCATTACATACCTCTTCAGAATCTAAGTTAGATTCTCCATTTGTCATAAGACATATGTTGACCTCTTCATCATAAGAAAGATTGATTCATTTGAATCAATTGCCCATAAAGCCTTCTTCTTCTTCTTATGGTACTTTTCTCCTTCATATTTTTTTCTTCTTTCCACATCAATCACTTTCTTTTGATTCAATAAGTTCGGACAATCACCTCTTATGTGTCGCTTTTACAATGGTAGAAATGATCCATTCACCTATAGAAAATTTCTTAGTTTTAGATTTTTTTTATACCTTTGATTCTTCTTCCATAGCAATTTTCCAAGCCTTTTGGATAGCATGACCACCTCATCACTATCACCATCCAAGCTTATGGTGTTACTCATTACTATCATCAACTTGTAATGCAATGGCTTTTCCTTTCTCCTTCTCCTTTAAAGTTATCCATCTTATCCCTTTGAGCAATAACCTATTCATGTGTTATCAAAGAACCCAAAAGTCGATCAAGTGGATAAGTAGATAAATTCTTAGCTTCACTAATAAATTACTTTAGCTTCATTCTTTTGGAAGACATCTAAGAATCTTATAGACTAAGTCTTGATATATATTTTCCAAGAGAATGCAATGTATTAATTATTTTCATGAATCTAGTATACAGAAATAGATTTAGAAAGAATCATATGAAATAACTCATTGATGAACAAGTCTATTTATGTGAGCATCTTTAGCTTCACTAGTTCCTTCATAAGTTATAATGAGTTTATCCAATATTTCTTTTGTTGTGCTAACATAGAAATTTTCATGTAATCATAATAAAGCACAATGTATTACATATCTAGCATTTAATTCATCAAGTTCTCTTCAAGAATCCCATTCCTCAAAAGATTTTTCTACTTTAATGCCATTTACTTCAATGTATGATTGATGTGTCAACATATACCACATGCGTGCATCTTGACCTCTTAAAATATACTAATTCTATTTTTCAATAATCAAATAGTACACTATCTAAAAGTGGAGGTCTATGAGTGAATTGTCCTCGGTAGTGAACCCTTTGGAAAACCCAGCCATAGTGAAAGGATCTACTCTTGGATGTTAAAAGAGCCTTCACCAATAGAGTCACTATAGCATTTGAATTAGTGATATTAAAAGTTTAAAAGTGAAATATTAAATTTTTAATTTTAGTAGAAAATTAATTTTTGATTTTATAATGACAAGATAAAATTCTTAATGCAGTAGAAATAAAAGAACAATAAAGTAAAGAGAGACAATAGTTACATAATTTCTGGAGTTTTATTGTTCACTCTTTAAATACCTGTGTGTGTGTGCTGGATTTCATAATAAAGCTAAGGTGAAAACTTTACTCTACAATGGTTTTCTAGACGAAACATTACATATATAATGAGCTTGTTAAATATACAAGCATACATAAAATGAAAGTCGTATTAGAGCCATGATGGGGTAAATCCCATAGGGATTCTTGATAAGAAGAATGCTAAATAGATCAAATGATTTTCTATTGCTTACCAAAGTTGGGTAAATGTTATTTTGTAATCTTATAAAACCTGACTATATTATATCATTATGATAAATCCTTTTGAATTATAACCAAAATAATTTCATGATCTTTTGTTATCCTTCATCACATATGTGTGTAATTCCCTAAAAGTTGTCTTGGGTTGTGAGTCCTATTTATGTTGAGCTTGAGTTACAAAATTTTATGAATTTATTTTCTTATCTCAAGAGCCTCATCTATTTAGCACAATTCTATCACAAATTCTTCCCTACTTTTTATGGCTTCTTCTTCTTTCGCCCAAATTGTAATCTTATAATTAGAAATTCAAAAAATAATAGTTTAATTAAAATTTTGAATTAACAGAGTTTCCTTTAAATGAAGAAGACCATAATAAATGGTCTTTACCCAAAGTCGATAAATCTAATTTATCTAATCTGATTTTGATTTTAAAGGAAAAACTTTGTTAAAACGAGAACAATCTATCACTATTGATGCTAAATAAAATCATTTATCTATTGACTCAAGAAGATTTGCATAGATATATGAAAGATTATAAATATATTTACATTGGTTTAATCCAAATAGCATTTAAACTCTTAACTCTAAAAGGGATAAATGCCTCCATTCTTGTTTGCTAGAGATGGCTTCATGCCTTAATGGCTCAATCTGATGAGTAATTTAAACTAGCTGTCATGGGCAGTCTATTTTAATACCTTTCCTAATTTAAGTCTATCTTTAACATACATAAATCTATTTGAAGCAATTAAACTTCAATTACAACTTCATGGTTATGATATTCTAGAACCAAACTATTGTAATTATTTTCAAATTACATTTTGTGTTTTAAAAAAGCTATTCAACCATTTGAACGAAATAATTTTAATTGAAACAAATTTATTTGCTTTGATATATAAATAGAGTCATTAAGTGGAATGAAGTTATTTTCCATGAATCTTGGTCTAAACCATTTGTCATTCCACCCTCTATAAACCAAGATATTGATCAAATAATCTAGACTTCTAGGTGATGTTGAAGTAAGGTTTAATTCATGAAGATCTATAATGCTTCCAATAGTCTATTTTTCTTTGGAGACCGTGGTAAGATCTAGATCAATGAAGTTCTCCAACCCATACAATAAAACACCAATCGAAGCATATCGATTAAAGCCCAATAATCTTTATCACCCAGTGAGAGAAAATGAATCTCCCACTCCCTCTGAAATAAATTTTAGTTTTAATGAACTATCAAAAGTCTAGAGAGACAATTCTAAAAGAATATAGATAACCAAAATATGATCACTTTCGTAAGTGGTATAGAAATATCACCTTGGAAAGTCAACAAATTGAAATATCCAACATATATTTTGAAGAAATTACTAAACGTAATAAGAAAGGAAAGGCAACAATTTGTTGCATGGTACTCAAATTACACTTAATCATCCCAATAAGCTATTTTAAGCAACAAAAAATGGATAAATGAGCGTGCAAAATGGTAGAAACTCTTATCTCCACCTATTGCCCATATGGTTGATGATAAACCATTAGATAGAGCCTTTGAAAAAGTTATCGATCCTCAAGCTTTGAAAGAATTTATTGTTATAAGTAAATAACTTAATTACAAATAGTATGCTTCAAATCATTTCGATCATTTGTTTAGCCTAGAATCAAAAATTGATCAATTATTTAAACTAAAATCTTCTAGTCGCACGAAACTAGAGGAATTTCAAGGAACATCTTCGCCTTTTAAAATTTCAACCTCCTCTAAACTTATGTTTAGATTAGACCAACCACTAAAGATATTCAAGATTTAGTCTTCAAACTAAAGGATCATTTTTAGAAACATTAGAAGATATTGTCTCTACTGAATCTCTAGAAAATTTTGCAAATTCTAAAAATGATCAGATTGAAGTACTCTTCAAAATTTTCAAAAAATCCTTTAGATATTCAAAAAAATATCTTATCCTAAAAGAATTTAGATAAGCATTATTATAAAAGACCATCTCAAGATTTACTCTTTGAAGAATCTAGGACTTTATAATGGTAATTCTCTATAAATGGAACATTGATGGACTAGCCAAACATCAAATCCATCAAACATTGCAAAAATGTTAATGTTTATGTTGCCTTCAAGCAATATAGTCAAATCCCTAAAATTTGAGCTATTGCCTATGGCTTCTGAGTACTCAAAGAAGTGGGACCATTATCTCTCTTAGAGCCAAGATGATTTATTAAGTAAAATCGAGCTTAGTACAAAAAACACCTACCAAAAGAATAGCAAAAACTAATTGAAAATAATGTTTATAATCTTCTCCATGCTATTGATCATTTTAATAATTAGAGATCAAGGAGAAAAACTCACTCTTTACTCCAAAATTATGTTGTCCTTCTACACATTTTAGATGGTATAAGGATGTCTTCTTAGCTAGAGTAATGACTTTAAATGACACCATTAGCTTACATTGGAAGCAAAAATTATAGAATGTACAAACCTTTTCTGAAATGGTTAATACCCATCTTCAATTGTTTGATGGGACAATCCCTTACAAAACTCTTACTTATAAAATCTTATATCTGAGTAACAAAAGTTTAACCCTTTGTTCCAATATAAAGTTAGATCATCAAATCAAAAGAACGCCTTCTGAACGAAAACAACTCTGAGTTCAAGACACTTTTTGAACCCTCGATGCATACCTCCACAAGAAAGAAGGGTAAAAAAAGGTAGACTATAAATCTAAACAAATAAAGAGGACTAATAACACCTCTAAAAATAAAAGCATAAGAAAAATCTAATAAAGAAATTAATTGCTATAAATGCTTAATGTCATTATGCTAATTGATGTAGTGTTAAGAAGAATTAAATGAATTAAAATTGATGAAGGGTTGAAACAAACCATCTTGAAAATTCTTTAACTTCTTCCTAATATGAAAATGATGTTCCTCAAGTGAAGAAGAAATAATAATTTTTCTTCTTCATCCGATGAAGATAGATTTGAATGTTGCAACTCTGTCAACAATCGACATTATAAAAATATAATCAAAATGTCTCTTTACCTTAACAAACATTAAAAAGACCAACTCATAAAATATAAATCAAGTTGATGACTCATCAACTCAAGCAAAATCATTAAAATCTTAAATAAAAGGAACCAGATAATCATTTTTTGGCTTCCCATATATTGAAGAAAGTATATCGTAGAAGAATTGAGAAAATATTCATCCATCCAAGTATCAATGATTTAAACATGAAGTTGATCATTACAACAAAAATCGAGATATTAAAGAACAAGATCAAATGAATAATAATAATGGATTTAGAAATAAATCAATATTCAACTTCTCAATCTATTAATCAAGACAACAATCGATTTAAGGATAATCAAACTTCAATCGTGGATTACTATAAAGTATTCAAAAGAAAATATATCAATAATGATATTTCCATAAGTTAATTATAAATAATTTCATTACATAATCTTAATGCCCTTGAGTAGATTTAAATTGTATTTTAAAGGACTTATACCCTCCAAATATTTTGAAAAGATATAGCTTAAAGCACAAGGAGAAATCCTACAAATTGACTAAAATTATTTGTTGTAGCAATTTATTAAGATGATCTTTATATTACTATGTCATTCTTGACACAAGAAGAATCTAACTTAGCATATTATTTTGGGAACACCTTTCTTCTCAAAATAATTCCAAATACAAGGATTGATCATATCAAAATTCATTACGAAATTTGGGATGAAAAGATTATCTTCCGATTTATCACCAATCTTAAAGAAACTATTATAAATGAAATAAATAGACTTCATAATAAGTCTATGCATTTAAACTATTTAAAGTTTTAAAATTTGGATTTAACTATGAAACAAAAAATTTCCTATGGTTTAATTATAAGCAAAATCTAATATTGCTTACAATATTTCAAAAAACTCTATATTTGAAAACCTAATAGCTTTTTTAACAAAAAAATACATTTTGAACTCTTGTACATTGAAGTTCAATGAGCATGACATTCCCACAAAAGCTAGACCATGTAATGAATGAATATTATCTAGTTTTATGTAAAGTAGATTGTAATTACTAACTAAAAAAATTAATTGATAATCTTACTCTCCTAATTACAACATTTTATGTCATGAATGTGATTGAAAGAGAAAACCTAGACTTATAATCAATTACAAGCCTCTCAATAAAGTTTTTAAATGAATTAGATGTCCTCTTCCTAATAAAGAGATTTGTTTAATCGTCTGCATAAAATAAAAATATTTTTCAAATTTGATTTAAAATCTAGCTATTTGTCGATGGTCAAATAAGAAGATATATATAAAGCATTTACTATTCCATTCACCACTAAAGAATGTCATGCCATTTTAGCTCAAAAATGCTCCATCTAATTTCATAAAATGTAAAAGTTGAGATAATAATTTGTCCAAATGGAAAAATTCTCCACATGAAAATTAAAATTTTGGAAAGAGAATACCTATGTGTTGTCTATGTCAATTGTTGAAGCCTTCTATCGTTATGCGTGATTCACAATCTATAGTATCAAGAGGAGTCGACTTATATTGGGGTTATTATTATGGCTAATTGACTTTGATTTTTATTTTAGTTTAATTTTTTTGGCATTACATAAAATCTTCATTAACTATATATATATATATATATATATATATATATATATATATATATATATATATATATATATATATATATATATATATATATATATATATATATATATATATATATATATATATATATATAATTTTAGACATTAAATATATAAATATATTAAAACAATTATTGGGTTGTAGAGCTATGGATTAGATGGTGAAATTTAATGTGGTATGGACGTTGGGAAAAATAAGGGCACATGGAATTAGCTTTGAAAGAGAAATATTATATGTGGACTCCATACATAGGGCTATGGGCCTTGTATATGGTGAGCCTAATTTTATCCCTAGGAAGCAATTGTTGAAAGAAGCATAACATCGATGGAACAATAGACCTTAGCTTGTAATTAGAGGAGGCAAAACATTGGGTCACAACACGAAAAATGTCACAACACTAGATTATGGCACCAAAAGCAAAATTGACAGATTTTCTCGACCTCCAAAGTGTCTCATCACTTGAACTGCAAAAAAAGTCTAGTAGATATAAAACCAAAGACCCGTGTCAAAGATCGTCTACAAGAAGACTTCATATTTAGACAATTTTTTCTACAATTTTGTAATCTTAATGTATTTTTCTCTTGTGTGTGACAATGAAGTACGTGCCGTAGAGTGGCTAAAGTGTAGAGTCCATAAGTAATTTATATTATTCTACCTTTTCTTATTGTTTATTTCTTGGTGTGGCTCTATAATTTTTTTCAATTCTTGGATATTTTTTCACATTAAAGTGTCTTCAAATGAATCTTTACTTTAGTTTTCATTTATTTGTATGCTCTAAAACACTTGAACTGGTTTTGATATACTTTTATGATCTATTTACTTAACACTCTTCATTCAAAATATGACATGTAAAAGTTTATTTTAATGATAAATTAAACTTATTTTATATTATATTTGACTTTAATTGATAAACCAAACTTATTTTAATCATATTTATTGTAATATATGTAAGTACAAGTAATATCGCTGTACTCAAAGTACTCTAAATTAAATAGCTAAATCATAAGTTAAATATGCATCAAACATCATTTTAATAACTCAAGATTCTTAATAAATTTTTGTTGAATATAGAAGTGCATAAAATATACTAAGAGTATGATGTACCACAAGAAACCCATGTTGTACTATATTATTATTATTTAAGCATTTTTAATGAATTCTCATGTTAGATTGGTTCCCTTCATGAAGTTTCATTTATCGATAATATATTATATATGTATTAAATATAAAGGATAATATTATATAATTAAATATGCTAAATCGATTAAAGATGGATCCAAGTCCCAGATAACTTGAAGCTTAATAGACAGAAGTCTATCAAAAGAAATTTTTTTTTTTAAGGATGGTTTTTAGTTTATTAAATAAATAATTAATTAAAATTATAAAAAATTAAATAATAAATGGGATCTAATGCCTCTAAATTTATATGAAAAGCACAATTTCTAAGATTTCTTGTGTAAATAAAGATGTCGACAAAGTTAATTTTTTATGAAAATATTCAATTAAATTTTATATTGGTATACATTGATGAATTTGTTTGGAATAAAATATATATATTAAAAGTTATAGTAAAACTCAAGAAGCCACTAAGAATCATACATAAAATATTTTTATTTTACAATAATCAAATCATACTTTTAGCCATCTTCATAAAATTTAGGTCGTTAGAAAACTTAGCTTTCATACCAGATTTCAAAATAACCAATATACAAATAATGTAGTTTCCAAATTAATCTGGTTTTGATCTAAATTTTATATAGGATAAATGTTTTATTTGATTACATGGGTCACAAATAATTTGATGAGAATGTGTAATATAATGGTCAAAAATATGTGTGTATGTGTGTATATATAATATAAGAGGTATCAACCTATGCCTTAAGAGATGATCGATATTTTTATCATTTTAAATCTTCTTGTGATGGTAATTTTTTTGAGGTTATTTTCTCCTCCCTTACATATTTATGTATGGAGCACAATAAAATATTTTTTATTATTCTTTTTTTTGGTGAACAAATCCTTCTATAATTAATGCATTTGTTTATGAGAAACATAGATAAAAAAATGCATTATAAGAAAACCATATTTCATTAGTGCATACATTAAATTTTTAGATTGTTGTGATACTTAAGAGAGAGATGGCTATAATTAGATTCTTTGTTGTGTAAGGCACTTTAGCCTAGTGGTTGAGAGTTAAAGGTGTCCAAGTGGTCTTGAGTTTAAATTCTTGTATGAGTTGTGTGTGTATGAGTTGTGTGTATGAGTTTGAGATTAAATTTGCAAATATCCTCGCCAAACAATAAAAAAAATTCTTAGCAACTTTTATATAAGATTTTTTTGATCATTTGGTGCTTTTAAATTTTATTTATTTATTATTTTTCTTTAGAACTAAAGTTTTCTACTTTTTGTATTTTTATTCTTAGTTATAAAAATATTCTTGTTTATCTTTAAAAAATTTAGTGTCTATATATATATAATAATTTTTTACAAAATTTTAATTTTATTATTTTTTTATAGAATTTATGTCAAGGTCTTGTCAATGGATGTGCCTTTGGAAACCTAATGATTATCTTTAGAGTTCATCCATGGCATCAAGTGTTTGAATTCATATATAATCACCAAATTAGATGTATGTATTATGAATGTAAAAATTGTTATTTCTTATTTGTGATAATGTTAATTTATTTTGCACTAAAAAGTGATTAATATTGAACAATATTAATAGTAGAATCAGTCTAAATATAAAAAATAATGGATTGGGCTTTGCATGTATGATGTTAGAGGAAAAATTACTTGATATGCAATGCATTTCTATTTACTTTCTAAATAGACTAATGAATTATATAAGAGCTTCAAACATTTATGCCTAAGGTATGTCCCATATAAGGTATTCTATAATATTTCATCAATGCATATACATCAAAACCTTACATGGAATATTTAAAACATCGCCATGATGAAGAATCATATAATATGCCAATTTGAATATGCATGTGTAGTTGTTAACTTAAAGAATGTCAAAATTCTAATAAATATTGATGCTTGGGTGAGACAAGTTCAAATTATTGTTTAAGTTGGGATTGAGTTTCATAATTATTAAAACTTAACTAAATTAGTACTTAACCAAATTAATATCCTTTGCTTCTAGCTCTTTCTAGAGATGATCCAAGCTATTTCTCCTTTCCAAATTTTTGTTTAATTTCAAATTCTAATTAATTCATAAATTTAACTTATTGTATTTATCTAAAAATCCCATTCAATAAAATTAAGTTGACTAATTTGGACCTAAAATACATAGATTTAAATGTGATTTAAACTCATTTAAAGAGATTTTAACCATTTATATTCAAATCAAATTTAATTCATATTGATAAGTTCAACCTTAGCCTTTGGGTATACCTAACAATTCTAATTAGTTTACTCATTGTATAAGATTCAATTTTATGTTGTTAAAATATTTGTCTAAATATTTTAATTGATTAATAGATCTCTAGAGTCAACTTCTGGTTATTTAACCTCATCAACCTAGTCAAAATTACCCCCAAATTTAATTAGTTATTTATCAATAAATAAAATCAATTGTGAAACCTATGTTAAAGGATTAAACCATCAAACTTCTATGTTCTAACCATAATTAATAATTAGATTAAACTAAGATCCCTAGCTAAATAGGTCATTAATAATTATGTTCAAAAATAATCATGGCCTACCATATAAACCATATTACAATGAAAGAAAGCAAATATCTTAAAAGTGCAATCAATCATTTTTAAAACTTAAAATACCTTTTAATTATAAAGATTTCAAAATTGATTATAAGATAAAATACATAATAATTTTTATCAATAAATAGTCTACAAATAAAAATCAACCTCTAAGATTAAAAATAAAACAAATCATTACTAAAAAAAATTAGCTTTAAAAATAATTTTCATTTTTAATAACATTAAATTCATGAATATCACTATTTTAGCAATATTTATATACCATAGTAAAGTAATAATACAACACATTTGATATGTCCTTTAAAAATAGAAAATTATTTAAATAATTAAAAATATTAAATAGAAAAAGTATTAAACATAATCATAAAATTTAAACAAAAAATTACCATTAATCATTAGATATAAAATAAAAACATGAATTTGATTTTAAGATAAATTTTTTCTAAATCATAAAGAATTTTTAACAATCTAAGAAAAAAAATATAAATAAAAATTATATATAAAAAAACTAAAGAATTTATTTAAATTTAATTTAACAAATTAAAACAAAATCTTTTAAAATTGTTAACAAGATTTATTGCATGTTATTATAAATTTAAATATAGATGTTAATAAAAAAAAAATTGTGTTAAATTCAAAATTACCTATAGCTCCATCTTCCTGACGGTAATGCACTCCACACATCTATCTGAGAATGCGTGACCCCACAAATCGTGATCTCCCTCCTTAACATATCCAAACTCATCACCTTAAATCTCACATGTTAATAAAAAGCTTATCACCATTTTTGGCTAAATGCCACTGAAAGTCATGAACCGGATGGAGTCAGAAGGTCGATGAGATCGGTCCATAAATGAACCTCCTACCATATGGAAGCCTTTTTTGGAGTATTGCATGTGATGAGACCATCCTCAGCCATGCAACATCTATTAATAGGCTGGGAGTTTCTTCTTAACATTATTATATATCAGCTCATATCAATGTTTAAATAAAAAATAAATAAATAAATTTATGATTTTAATGGATTTATTATAGATTTAGCCATCTAAATTCCATAAATCTTATCAAATACCGAGGATTTAGTAAATTCATCAGAATGGTAACCAAAATCGGGTAAATCATTTATTAAATCCAATCATTGACATTTAACGGATTTAGAGATCGACGAACCTCCTATGGCGGAATCATCGTAACTAACATAGCCTATTTCTGCTCAACGGATCGCTCACTCTTCACCATCCGTCGCCTCATGCAGCTCCGTGGATTATTATCATGTACGCTACCTTGGTTGCCTCGTGAACTTCCAAGTGCGATCGCCCTCTACCCTTTTTTTTGTTTGTGGAGTTCAAAACTGGAGAGATTGAAACCACGCAGGTAGAGTGGGAGTGGTGGAGTTCATTTGTGTTAATGTTGAGCAGGAGGAGTATGAGGGAAAGGATAGTATTATTTGGATTATAACTTTGCTTTGCATATTTTGCTTGATACTAGTTACCGGAGTGGTAAATACTGATTTTAAATTTTTTTGGCACTAAAGAAAACACAAATTCTATAGTTCAATTCATTGAATTACCTGTAGCCAAAAAGCCTTGGATATCAAATGTAAGTTATTTTGTTGATTGGTTTCGACTTTTTTTAGGCGCACTAGCTTGAAGTTCTGTAAGTGCACTTAGAAAATTATTTTTTACTATGTTTGAGCTAGTGTGCATCTAATACGAGATAGAACAATTTGTTGTTAGGTATTGATTAGTCTTCATAACGAATTGAAGCACTCGTAAG
Source organism: Cymbidium sinense (assembly GCA_021442155.1). Taxonomy (NCBI): domain Eukaryota; kingdom Viridiplantae; phylum Streptophyta; class Magnoliopsida; order Asparagales; family Orchidaceae; genus Cymbidium; species Cymbidium sinense. Next base: position 7,811,126 of record CM038232.1, read on the forward strand.
CTTTAGTGGAATTTGGTATTGTTGCATTTCTATAATTGCAATTTCTTCATATATACAGGAATTGAGGCAGAGTAATCGCAACGCTTGACGCTATCGAATGAGTTTTAAAATGAAATTATATTATCATAATAATTTTATTAGATCTAAATAATGTAACATTTATTTATATTTTGTAATGAACATGATATCTTTGTTAAATGATAAATTTTAATTTCAATATTACATTCTTTTTTATTTATGTTCTTATTCTTTAAAAAAAATATTATTTAATTTTAATGATTTAAATCCTCAAATAACTTACCAAGCATCTTTTGGATTTAGATTTAATAAATCGGTTACCAAAACACTTTTCGTGATTTACGTGTGATTTACTAAATCCATATGTACTAGATTTACTAAATCCTACTTGAAATAAATCCAACTGCAAACACCACATAGTATATTTATATATTTATCATATTATTTTTATATATTTATATATTTAATATATAAAATTATATATTTATTTATCTAATATTTTAAGCTTAAAAAAATACATTTTATTCTTAAAATATATTTTGATGTGATATTATATTAAAATTTAGATAATAAATATGTAAATATATAAGAATTATGTGGTATATAGGCTAAGCCCAATTGTATTACCCAAAAGGGAGAAGAAAGGAAAAGAAAAAAAATACAAACATGATCAACAGAAGTCATAAAAACCGAATGGACTGAGTTCTGAAATGGCAAAAGGTTCACCTACTTTAGCGATCTCCTGTTGCCAAGCAAGAAACAATAAGCTCAAAGAAACACCTCAAGGATCACATAGAGTTAATGTGAGATAGCCACCCAAGGCCAATATCAAAGAGGAAACTAACTCGCAGTGGATCAAATCGCTCAAGTAAACATCCTTCAACAAAGAAGAGAAAGAAGAACTGATAGGCACTTGGCCATCCATGGAGATCACAAGACTAATAGTGGCACCAACTCCCAAAAAACAAGAACCTAAACTCATCCTTGTCCAACCAAAAGCAAAAGAAAGAACCCAACATTTCCTACCACAAAACTCCAAAGTCGCAAACATAAAAAAACCAGACAAAGCAAAAGCCCATCAACCCAATGTGATCGAGACATGCTCAACATACCCTCTCCACTTCTCCAAAATAGTAGAGACAAAAGTAAACCAAGCATCTTTGAACTTCCAACATCTAAGTTTAAAACAACTCTAGTTTTGATCTTATGACATAGTGTGAAGGAAACCTCTTTTCGAAAAGCCTATTGTTTCTTTCACACCATATAGTGTAAACAATAATCGCAATGGTTAGTAGATACAAACGCTTCAAATCCTTGTGCTCATGGATAGAGGCGAAGCACTTGTTGTAGAATGGGTTGAAACAAAAAAACTCCCATTGGGCAAAAGATTTCTAATAAGTCTAAAGGAAAAGGGACAGGAAAAAAAGAGATGGGTAAGAGATTCCTTTTCATAATGACAAAAGCCGCAATCGAGAATAGGACCAAGACCACAGAAGTTGAGTACATCGAAATTTTAAGCCCTTCGATAGCCATCCAAAAAAAAATTGCATAGTTAACATCATAGCTTTTGAACCAAATATCATTAAACCACTCCACTAATGGTGAATTAATAAAATAGCATCCGTAATCCATCGTTAGAGATTCCATTACACCATTCCAAAAAAGGTATCCCACCTAGGAGAAAGAGAAGTCTAATAGAGTTAAAACAAGTCGGGTTCCTAACTTCAAGTAGCAAGAGACTTTGGAGTCCGATTATAGAACTTAGAGGGAGGTTCTAAATCAAACAAAGAAAAGCATTTAGACCCATAAATCTAAAAGAGATTTACTCTAGCACCAAGGATCAAAGAAAATGGAGCAAGATAAGCCATCCCCAATCGAGACGTAAATCGCCTACTAAACCACAAGGCATAGAGTGGAGTTCCCTCCATAGAGAGGAGCGAGAGATCTATTCCAAATTGAGCCATACTTGTTCCCACACCAAAGAAACAAGGTAGACCGATTGAAGACTTTCCATAGAACCTTGATTTTACAGTGACATTTAGTGTATTACAGAGAGGCCGCCTCATTTCCCTCGAGTTAAAGTTGTCCTATTCCAAGAGATTATTTGTAGTTTCTTAACCGTATCATCATGAAAGAAGAATTTCAAAGTAATAGAGGTGATCTTCTTGAGTATATTCTTAGGGAGTACCAAGGCCCTTAACCAGTAAGTTAAATAACTGTTAATCGATGATCTAGTAAGCTGTAATCTGCCCCCAAAAGAGAACCACTTGAATTTCCAACCCACAAGCTAGGAGGAGAGCTTGTCCAGCAAGGATGTAAATGATTATATTTCGTGGTTCCCCACTAGAGGAAGACCTGTATTTAAGAGGGAACACACCCTTGTCAATATTCAAGATGAGGGGATCTACTTCAAGGAGGACTTAGAGAAGCAGATTTTAGATTTACTATAGTTAACTTCAAGTCCAATACATGAGGAGAAAGTGTTCAGGGTCTCCTAAAGAGCAAAGCTTGTTTGGGAGCCGACTTCCCCTAAGACAAGGATGTCATCAGCAAAAAGAAGATGAGAGATAGAGTAGTTACCTGAAGCCAGTGGTTTGAAAGCAGAATCCAATACACTTTTGTCCAGAAGACATGAGAAAATGTCCAGAATGATGGTTAAAAGAAAAGGAGATAAGGGGCACCCTTGTCTAAGCCCAATGGAGGAGGAGAAGTAACCTTTAATTTGACAATTTAGAATAATGAAAAAAGGAATATCTGATATACATGCCTCCACCCATTTGACAAATATCTGAGGGAAACCTTTCTAGGTCATCTGAGGAGAAGGGTCTTGGTTAACACAATCAAAAGCCTTTTTAAGGTTAGTCTTGATGAAGAAGGAATTATGGTGGCTCTTTTGGCAAAATTAGCTATATCTCATGTGCGATGTTATCCACTATATCCCTTTGCTTAATGAATGCATTGTGAGTGAATGATGCTTGGGAGAATATGTTTAAGTCTATTAACAAGAACTTTAGCGATAACCTTAAAGAAGGTATTGCATAAGAAAATAGGCCTAAAATCGAGAAGGAATTTGCATGTTTAATTTTAGGAATTAGTGTAATGATACTGTGCTTAAATAAATCAAGTAACTATTGAGTTTTAAAGAAGTGGTGAATTGCTACAGGAATTGCCTTCGATAATGTCCCAACTTTGAATAAAGAACTTTGATGTAAAGCCATCGAAGCTAGTATTTGTTAATACCATGATGAGTGAGAGAATCTCGTGGTCTAAAATAAGGGTGCTGAGATCAACATAATGCGAAGGGGAAATGGTATCACCCATCAGAATATCTAAAGGGTTATCTAGAGTAAAACTTGGCTTATTAAAAAGGAAGTAATAGTAATCACAAATTTCATCAACAAACTCTATTGGGTTGGATAGAACACCCTTATCAGTCAGTAGCTCTTTAATTAGATTGGTATTCCTCCTCTCCTTAATAGAGTAATAGAAAAACTTTAGATCATCATCTGCATGAGTAAGCCAGAAGCACTTGGCACCGCTTGACCTAAAGACTCTCCTTTCGCAATATCCATGTATCTAGCATTAACATCCTTGATGTTGTGGAGATATGTCATATTAAGCGGGTCACTCTCCAAAAGTTGCAAAAAATGCTCCTAATCCTTTTAAGTTTTTTCAATTCTTGTCAAGTGGAGACTATTCCTATAAAACCTCTTAAGGGCTTCTCTAACTCATTTAAGCTTCTTAAATAGCACAAAGGAAGGGTCACCAAAACCAGTAGAGACCATGTACTTTTGATGATCAAGAAAATTGGGATGAAGCACCCAATATTATGGAACATGAACCTGTGAGGCCTTTGTTCATAGTCTTGAAAGTAAATGATCAAAGGAGAGTGATCCAATGAGAGAGGAGGAGGAGCCTTGTAGGAGAAACAGAAAAGGTCTAGCCATGATAAATTGAATAGGACACGATCAATTTTGGACTTAATCAATTGTCAACTCTTTCATTTGACCAAGTGAAAAATAGCCCAACTAGGAAGATCAAGTAACACCGCTTGGTTCACACAATCTTTAAAGTCGATAGTCGATTAGAGGAATCAAGTTTCCATCTTTATCATGTGAATAAAGAACGCAATTAAAGTCTCCCAAAATAGCAAGGAGAGTCCATGGAGTTAGAAATAAGTTGAATAGCTTCCCAAAGAAATTTTATGTCCAAAGCATTATTGTGGGCATAAACCCATGTAACATGGAACCCCTAAAAAAGGGAGAAGAGACATCTCCATGTATAAATTGATATGTGGTAAGAAGTGGAGTAAAGGAGAGAACATCCAAATTCCATTTCATCCAAATGCGACCCCCGAGGCAGCAATCAAAATTGTCACAGCTTCCCTCAAAGGGAAAAAGGGTAAGTTTTCTATTTGAAGAAACATCCAGAGAAGAATCCATGCATAGTTTGGTTTCCAAAAGGTAAAACGTAACAAGTTGAAAGTCTTTAATAGTTCTCAAACAACACGGTTCTAACTATAACTAGTCCCACATTCCAAAGAACCTAGCTGGGAGGCATAAGGAATTAATAGTTTTTCCTTTCTTCGCCTTTGAGCTAGGGAAGAGAGGGCAAGGGACTTGGACACACTCTTATCTTGAGTATTTTTCCTAGTGTTTTGGGGAGAGAACTGGGTATTGTGGTAATGGCCTTAGAAGGGGAGCACGAAAATGAGTGGTTATGTTGTAAGAGTTTGTATAGAGGTTGTAAAAGGATCGACTGTAGCTTCACTCAAGGAAGGATCTGCCTCCACTGGAGAGGTGGGAGACCGGGGAGTTGATTGAGGTCATTGATGGGGTTGGAATTCAGCAGAGAGAAGGATATTCTCGAGTCTTTTTAGAAGCTAGAGACTGAGGGGCCATTTCTACAAGGGGGGAAGAAGAGGACAGGATAACATTCTCAATAGAAGTTCCAATGGTTGCTACCGTATGTTGTGGGATTATCTGAACCTGGGGATGCCTACTTCTACTGCACCCACAAGCTGGCTAACGAGCGACGGGGATAAGAGGGCATTGGGTATCAACATGTGAGAAAGTAGAGCATTTTCTAGCACAGGCTTCCAATCAAAGATAATTGCTTGCTCGAATTTAGGTTCATGATGACCTAATCTGAAGAGAAGATGAGGGGTTGACCTCATAGATCCTATGATGGTTAGAGATTTTGAAGCAGGAGGTCAACCGCAAGGGGAATGCCGACTTTGTTGGCACCCTAGAGACCTACCTCATTCTAAACAGACAATGAAAAATTAGGAAGTTTAATCCAAAGAGAATTTTAAAAAATTTCTTTTATTATTGGAAATCCCAAAACCACTTTTAAAGATAAAAGGCCTCCCATTAAGGAAGCAAGGTCCACCGTCCCAAACTAGGTCATAGTCTTCTTTGGAAGAGATTTTGAATAGAAAGAAATCACCCTCAAGAGTAAGCATCCAGTGACCCTTGAAAGACCATTTCTTTTGATAGCGCCAAAAGAGCCCATAGAAAGGTCACCTCATGGCATGATCAACTAAGGAGAGTTGCCATTCTCTGGGCCGTTGAGCTCCTCAGAAGCATTTCTTCATCAGAAGAGGGAGCATAAGATAGGGAGAGAGACTTACCAGAGACGCAGAAGTTTAAGAGATCCTTCCAATTGCAATAGGTGGGGGGGGGTTTAGCTTGCCTGGGATTGAGGGGAGCTCTAGGGTTAGGAACCACCTAGAATAGAGCCGGTGGAGTATTTGAAAATGGAGGGAAGGAAGATGTGGATGCTAGGTCCAAACTCATGATTAAGAGGGATGAACCGCAGACGGAGATCAAAAAAGCTCAAGAAACATGACTTCGCCCTCGATCGGAGGCTCACGAGACAGTGCTCTTCCATGCTCAAGAGTAGCAAGAAGCTGCACCTTCTATTGAGTCCTCCCGAGAACATAATCGACTCCACCGCACAAAATGGAAACCCTAGTTTCATCCTATTGGATGGATTTTGGTTTGGGATGATTATATCATGCATAGAGAAAATGCATATAATATTTGTCGATATATTAGAAATCTATCCGATTAAAATAATAATATTAATGAAATAAACACGTACTTTAACAAATTGAATTAAAATTTTATAAAAGAATATATAATTTTACGTGTAAATCATTATTATTTAAGTTTTATACTTATTATTTAATTTCTAATATGGCAGAGTAAGTTCTGAATTTTTCATTTCCTGTAGGAGTAAGTTTTGTATCGACTTCTGAACTTTTCTTTTCCCATCATTTGTATATTGATACATGCTAGAATTAAATGATTTATTATTATTACTGCTTTTAAATATTCTACTAATTTATTTTCTGTTTTTTTCTATTTATAAAACAAAAAATTGTAATATTATGTCACCTATTCTATAATTTTAATAATTGACCTATCTAATATTTGTATCTTATCATGTTCATATCCTTGATGATATCTCATCAATAAATTTTAAAAAATAATAATAATGAGAATAATAAATAAATGAAGATCGGCATATATAGAAGAAAGATTAATTATTATATCAATTAATTTGTATATATTTTATCATCATCATACTAAGATAAACCAACTCTTTTGAGTCCTCATGTTGTGTTTTCAAGATAATGGATCATTTGAAAATAGTCATGATGGTATATTTCATGCTTAATATATTAAAAAAAAGTTTTTATGAAGTATTTCTATTATACTAAGGGTTATTTGGATTGATAATTTTAGTGCAAAGTAAAATAAATGAACGGGATTTTAACCTTTTAAGATATTGGATCATTTGAAAATAGTCATGATGGTATATTTCATGCTTAATATATTAAAAAAAAGATTTTATGAAGAATTTCTATTATACTAAGGGGTTATTTGGATTGATTATTTTAGTGCAAAGTAAAATAAATGAACGGATTTTAACTTTTATGTGTTTTATAGTGCAAAATAAGATTCTAAAATAATGCAATATATTTAGAATATAATGGAAGATATATTTTGTTATATTTGGATTCATCTTAAGATGAACTCCAAATAAACCACAAGATATGGAACCCTATAGTTTTTTTTTTTTTAAATGTAGTTTTTTTTTAATTCCTTTTCCCAGATGATCTTGCCCAATAAGAATTTTTTTTCTTTCTTAGTTAAAACTTATATCCAAAATTATTTATGTAATTATATATTCTAAGTTTAATTATTTTTATTACTACAACTTATTCATTTTGATCATAATAATATATGAAAATATATTTTATTAAACATTTTGATCCATATTAAAAAATGAACAACCCACATAAGTACACATAATAATAGAATATTTTCTTCAGTACCCTATAAAGAAAAGTAATTTAACCTTCTCAAGCAATTTGGGACTAAATAAGATGAGCGTGTTTTATTATTATTAAAAAAAAAATATATGAATGGGCAATGAGGTCTACTATTAAACATAAAATAAGTAATATGCACCAATTATTAGCATTACATTTTAGCATATTATTATTATTAACTATATTTATAATTTTATTAATTTTAAGTAATATGATTTTATTTTTAGAGCTTTTATATTGTAATTATGTTATATATGTTTATATTTAAATTATAAATTTATTTTTAAAATATTTAAATGCATTTATTCATATTTATAAATCATATATTTTATATACATATTAATGATTATTATTAATTATAATTTATATGATACTTAATCTAACATTAATATTAAGTATCTCAAAAGATTTTAATTCTTTTTCAAACTTTTATTAATTATTTTTTTGTAAAAAACTAGAACATAACAATTATATATTTATATATTTTTCTTATTTTTATGAAACAAAATAAAATTATCATAAATCTTATATAAAAATATGATTTATATTTAAAATTTTAATATTTAAATTATAAAAATAATAATAAATTTAATATTATTCTCAAGTATCAATAAATGATAATAAATTTTTTTGTCATGAAATTTTGATGATTAACTTGCCTATCCCTGTGGTCATCCCGAGTGTAAACCATTATTGCACCTTAAATTTATTATTCTCCCTTGAGTGTAAATTATAGTTAATAAAATTTCTTCAAATATGAGTATTTACGCAGTGATTATAATGTTTGCTTGGCCATTAAAAATATAAGTGGCAATGACTACTTTCTTTTATAAATTTAATGCTTAATAATTTTCAACTAAAGATTCAATTTAACAATGATTTAAATTGTGAATTTGTTTAAAATGCATCTTCATGCCCATTTTACAACTATATTAATTGCTTCTATTTATTAGATTTTAATGAGATTTTAAAAATGTAAATAGTTCTTATTTTTAATACTATGATCATAAATTTTATTTTTATTGTTTACTAGTAGTTACTAATATTGTTATTTTGAAATAAATTATCGATCAAATTATTTTTTTTAAATTGAAATAAACTTTAACTTGATTTTGCTATATGAGTAGCATTATAATTAACTTTCATTATAAAAATAATTATCTTGAGCTTAAGTACTTGTATTAAGAACATATTTGCTAAATTTTATGATATTGATATAATTAATAATTAATCACTTATTTTATATACGTTCATTAATTATGGGATCACTGCTCATAATTAGCTTGTTTAGAAATTATTTATGAATAATATGACATTCACCTCAATAGAATTTGACTAAAATATGAGTGAAACCGAAGTTGAGCTTAAATAAAATAAAATTTTAGTTTAGTTTTTTAAAAGGGATCTTATAAATTACGTTCAACAATTTAATCACGTTTAGGATGCACTTGGGGTAATTTTCGAACTTTATTTGGCTATCAACTTTCTAATCTATTTTCAAAAAATTTTATGATAAAAAGTTATTTTTATGAACGAGAGTTGTTAAAATATGATGGCTATCAAAAAGCTGTTATTTGACTATTTCAAAAAAAAAAAATTTATAACACTCACATTAGCTTTCTAAAAAATTAATTTTTCATAACAACTTTACAATTATCTTTATAAGACCCATATATATATATCTAACACCTAAACCCTAAATCTAATACAAGCTATTTTATCAATTTTATCTAGCATCATCCAAATGCACCCTAGGCTTCCATAAGAGCATATCTAACACATAAACTTCAATTTTAGATATATTACACTCAAATCTTTAATATCACATCAAAAATATCATCATCTCCCTTTTTTAGAAGTGAAATGCACCATTTTAAGCACAATAAAGTGTTAGATAAGTAAATATATAACTTTAGTGTTAGATATATAAAGATATATATGAATTGTAGTAAATCTTTCTTCTTCTTCTTCTTCTTCTTCTTCTTCTTATTATTATTATTATTATTATTATTATTATTATTATTATTATTATTATTATTATTATTATTATTATTATTATTATTATTATAAATATGGATAATAATATGAGTCTTCGAGTGCATGATGACCCTTGACATGATATTTGAATTTTATATCATTCTTACAAATTATTTATCTTATTAACATATTCAAATGAGACATATGTTTCAAAATATCATCCTTGCTCACAATGGAAGTAAGCATAAACCATACAAACTTTATTTAAATAATAATTATGCTAAATTCTTAAAAACATATGAATAAATTTATATTTTCAACATTTGTTTTACCATTTTGGAAGATTTAAAAATTAAAAACTATTTAAACTTAAATTGAATATAATAATTTCTGAAACTTTTAAAATTATGATAAATAGCTAAAGCTTCCATGATAAACCCAAATATTGAATGAACAATTTAAATTCCTCGATTAATACTGTTAAATTTGTAATAAACAAATTTGAAAGTTTTTTTATTAAATATTAAAGGTTAAATGAACCAAATTTAAATATGATTTAACTGCTTTATTTATGATCATAAATAAACTCATTTTTTACTAGTTCAATGAGTAACTTGTTTATATTATTTAAATAAAATAGGATTGAATAAAATATTTTAATTATATATTTAAGGGTATCTATCATAACTTAATATTACTAGTGCTTATTTCATTAATATCTTTTATTAACAAACTTATTAATTAACTCATCAGGCCATCATTATCCACCATATGCAAGATGAAAATTAAACTTTGATCTAAGGGATGAGAAATTTTGAGGAATTAGTACACATTAATTTACTACTCTTTTAATTTTTTTTTCATTTATTTTAAAAAATAAATTCTTGTCGTGAAATCTCATCAAGCTATCAAGTTTTTCTACATTAAAAAAAACAAAAGTCTAAACAAAAGTTGAATACCTAATTTAATAAAAGTGATCAAAGAATATAAATACCTAGTTTATAATTTGTTTGAGCATTTTGATTTTTTTCAAATTAATTTATTTGCCATTAAAGAATATGTATATATTTAATGCAATTTTTTCTTGTTTATTTATTTCAATAAATTGATTTGTTAGTATTTATTTATATTAAATGATTATAAGAAAGTTTGGTCATTTATATAATATTTTATTTAATTTGAGTAAAGAAATTATATATTAATTCTAAATTTATTAATTTTTTATTTGTTAAATTTATTATTTATTTATAACTAAATATAAAAAAGTAAGTACTCATTTGGAATCTTATTTATTAACCCGTTGAACTAATTAATGTAATAAATATGATTAGTGAAAATTTTAAACAAGTCAAGTATGAACATGCATTTGATAGTTCAGCTCAAGCTCGAGACAAATATGAAAAACTTATAATATGATTGAATCAAGTCCAATTCATAATATACTCACTTGATTATATGATTTTAACTACATTGGCACCTAAAGTGTGTTCATATATATAATTTAATCTATTTAAGAAAAAAATAACTTTTAGTCAAAATTGATGCCAACCAAAAAATGATGATTAATTCATAAATATTCTTAAATATTATTAAAATTTTAGAGGATTAAATCACATATGTTAGATCCTTAAACCATTATGTCATCCCTAATAATTGAAATGAGATCCTAAACCATATTTCTTGGTTCTATTTTATGATTTTGACATTTTTTATTTATTATTTTCATGAATATCTATTATATTTAGCTTGACAAATCTCTTCTATTCTCATCAGGACCATTAGTTGGTAATCATTTTCATGTAAATTCACTTATTACTTCTATTTTTAGACTCCTAATTATTAGAGTATAGTAAAAAATGGCATTTTTGAAATGATCTTAAATGTCTTTTGAATTTATTCGCAATAGAAATATCTTTGATAAAAACTAACTTTTTAGTGGATAGCAACTTTTGTTATCATTATCTTGCTTGGGCATAGGATTCAAGTTTGTATAAAATATATCATAATATCAACAATGAAATAACACTATTATTAAATATTCTTCCATATTGATTGTAATTTGATAATCTGTCATAGAGATGAAGAGTTCAATCTCATAATGACAAATTTTCTTGTCTAACGTTATAAGTGTTGCAACATCAAAATATGATCCAAGTTGCTAAGGTTGACTGATAAGCCTCATATCATCGATGATGTATCTCTTACTGATAACTTTACTCCTAATGTTATTCTACCACCTCCCTCACTTCTTTAGGAAATTCAAGGGATCTATCTTATCATTCTTTCTAATCAAATTAATTGTGTAAAAGACATATTCAAGTAAATTTTTTATATGATTCTATTAATGATCAAGACAAGTTAGTTTTTGTTAATTCATTTACTAGATTTGATGATGATACTTCACCAAAGAACTTTGACTTTTTCACACAACATAGAAGCAAATATTGTGACAAGAGGAAAAAGAAGTATTTTTATTATACTAGATATTCTTTTAAATCCCTCGTATTGTACGATATGTTAAAATAGAGAAAATGAGTACAACAAGGCTTACCCTCTTTGTCTTTTTCTTACTTTTGATTAGCCTATATAGGTTATTTTTTGTAATTAAAATAATTATCTAACTTTTAAAAAATGAATAAAGAAGTATAATATGAAGAAAATTATAGAAAAATTTAAGATTATCAACCTCAATATTCATTTTACAAGCACAACAACAAGCCTTTATCCCACTATGTGGGATCTTACATGAATCCTTCCTCTCCATTGTATTAAATGCCATATTCTCATTTAATTCTAATAAAATATAGTCATTTTATATACTTCCTAATTAAGACTTTTAAGTCTACCTATGCATTTCTTAACATAGTAATCTAAAGCATCTACTCTCCTAATTGGGACATCAACCAATGTTTTATGTGAACAAACCATTTAAGATGACTCTCTCTAATCTAATCTTCATTGAAAATACTCCAACCTTTTCATATATATATATGTGTGTGTGTATGTATTTATCTTGTATTTTGTATTTAAGTGTAAATCCACTTATCCACCGAGTATTTTCATCTCGCAAAGATTTAGTTTTATACTTCTTTACTAGCCAACACTCCACACGATAGAGCACAAATCTCCACCATCTTATAAAATTTTACATACCAAAAAAATGTGCAACATATGCATGGACACAAAGTTATTATACTAAAAAGGAGCTATTATAGCACTGAATTGCAATAGTTAATAAAATTATTGCAAATCCAAATATTTATTATTGTGATTATAATTGTTGCCTGATTCCTACATTTATGCCTTCTTTCAAGGAAAAATGATGAGAGGGAGCTAATATTTGAGGTAGAGGGCAAAAAAACAATAATGTTAATGATTATCATAGCATTGAGATTTGCATAAATTCAAATAATATCTCTCTCTCTCTCTCTCTCTCTCTCTCTCTATATATATATATATATATATATATATAGACACACACGCGTGCACAACACCTTTTAAAACTATAAATTAAAAGTAAATTATGTTATTCCCATCACTACTAAAATTGATTAGAATAAATAATCTTCATCATTTTATCAAGAGGGTTGTCACACAACCACCGATATTATTTTTTTATTCCCTACAACAAACTTAAAGAGATGTATCACTCCTTTCAGATTTAAGCTCAACATAATCATTAGGTCCATACATGAACCATTTAGATAAAACCATTTTTCTTTTAGGATTATAACCCATGTCCTTACAAAGTTGATCATTATAATATATTTGAATGATTCCAACACTTGATCTTCTATAATATTCATGACCATACTCTTTCATGTATTTATTCTATTTCTTCATATCTTCTTCCACCAATTTTATGCTCGAGCTGAAATCCACCATTAAGAAAATGTGCCAACCATATTGCCTTCAACTCCAAAGTAAATAAATTTGATGCGCTTTGAGTATCCAATTATTGCCATTTGTGAAATCCTCGGTTGAATGTATTCTATATAGTACATAAATGCATTGATAAGATTATTCTTTTTACTAAAAATAATTCTTAAGCACACTATCACAAATTTAACTATAAAATAATTTTTTTGACATATTTTTCAATGTTATTTAATAAGCCTATTTACTCATGCACGTAGGAGTGTAAGAAAGCTAAATTTTATGTTCATGTTTGCCTCATTAACTTATTAAGTTTAACATAGATGGTTGATAAACATAAAATTTATTGGTTAGTCAAATCTAAGTTATTAAATCTTTATATTGTCTATCACATGTATGCACACACTAGTATAAATATATGAATATGAAAACCTATAATATACAAGATTATAAAGTATGTGAATACATAAATATGTATAAGTGCACATTCAAACATGCAAATTACATATATATAGGAACATAATCAAACTATTATCAAACCAAATAGGATCAACAAGGCCACTCATTAAATTAAATATATTAAATTATAAAACTAGTTTAACTTAAAGCTAATTATCCAAACACAAATAAGCTTTTTTGATAACTTTATCCACTTATTATATTAATATTTTAAGTTATATATGAATATCTAATTAATCAATGTGAAGTATAACTATTAAGTGGAAAAATATTGTCTAGGTGGCCACAATATTTTGAAATGAAAACGATTTAAAGACATTTCAAATTTTCTCATCACCCTTGAAGCCAATACCAAATATGACTATATCTTTAACTGCACTTCACCTTCCAATATTATACCATCCCCACAAAACTCAAAGCTTTTGAATATTTTAGAACAATTCTCTTATTTTTCAGCATGTCATAGAATTTTTCAGGCAATAAAGCAACTAAGGATGAACTCATTGCTTGAAAGAGGCTATGGTTTGGAACTATTCTATACTTCTCCATAGGTCTTGTTTTATTGATGTAGATTTCAATAAACTTAGTTATAAGCCACCTCTATATTTTTAAAAAAAATGAATGTGAGAATTTATATAATTAATTTAGAATAATTGTTAGAGGAGGAATATCATTTACTAAAGGAGAGAGCAATGTTGCCAAGAGGCTTAGCATGATTCCTTCTCCTAGTCTATGTAGTAGCTCAAAAAATGACCGAGAGAAGTAACCTAATGAAACACCACATGCTGATAAATCAACTATGTTCCATGTTTGTTTGGACAATCATCATGCAAGGAACTTCCGCACCTACAGGTGCAAATTTAAGAAAAGTAAGAATAAAATATATGAAACTTTATGTGCATGTGGAGTACTACCATAGTGCATAGTCGTATGCTTCATAATTGTTTAGTATAATGAACTATTGTATGATCTTCATATACTCCAACACCAAATAAGCGACAATCCATATGCATGATGTATTCTAACAATTTTAATAATGATACTAACAATGATCATACCATATAATATTTAGCGGTGACATCGAGAGTTGATTTGAGAAAACTGACATAATGATACATTTTTCCTTGACAAACTCAAGAAGGTGACATTGCTTTCATTTTTGCTAAGTCCATTGAGTGGAAAACTAGGGATATTGGGAGGCCAACCTTCCTAAGCAAAGAACTGCAAAGTCCATTATATGCTCCTCTTATGGTGAACATATTGTCTATTAAGGGATTAAAATATTGAAAGAATGTGAAAATTAGAAAGGTAAATTTGATAAACTAGACAACAATGTAATGAGCATACAAATGTAAAAAGTAGAAAGGATGCAAAAGCTAAATTCAAAACTTAGGCCCCATTGGAATCAATTTTTTGTTTTATATTTTTTATTTTTATTTTAAAAAATAGAAAAATAAGTAAAAATATGTTTTTTTTACCTATTTTATTATTTTTATTTTTCTTTTTTAAATAAATTTATTTTTTATTTTCAAAAATAAAAAATATGTAAAACCTATTTTTCTTTATTTTTAAAACACCCAGTCATACTTTTCAAATTTTTAAAGATTTGAATTTGATTTTTTTTATTTTTTTTTAAAATTATATTATATAATATTATTAGTTTTAATTAATTTAATCTCACAAGATTTATCTAATATATAATAATAGATTAATTTTACTAATTTAACTTATTTTATCAATAATTATTATTTAAAATATATTTAGATATTTTTATAAATTTTATCTTTCTCATAAAATATAAATATGCACGTAGATATTTTACATCATATGTATGATCTACAAATATGTCTTTGTTTTGTATTTTTAACGATTCAAATGTAGTTTATCATGCAATAAGATATTTTTTTAAGTAGTATCTATATGATCAAAATAATTTTCAAATCTCAAGATGTCACATTTGTAACTTGTCAGTTTTATTATGTGCAATTGAATGAACTATGCAAATTCTTAAATTTTGAATTTTCTAAGTGATTCTTTTATGAGCAGTATTATTCGTTGTTTATTATTACTCAAATTAACATTACTTTATCGATCATCGATTTCATTCAATTTGATTTGATTTAAGCAATATAATATATATGTATCAACAACCATTATCATTTGTGTTCTCAAACATTTTTTGCTTTTATGTTAAAATAAGAAAATATCAAACATATTTTTTATTTTATTTTAAAATTTAAAAATAAAATACAAAGTATCGCATACCCCTTAGAGTAATAATTAATTTCATTATTTTATTTTTCCATTAAAATTTTAATAATAACTAAATATTTTTTTAAATAAAATCATAAAATATCATAAGTTTTATTTTCACATAAAAATAAAATAAAACAAAACAAAAAAATAGAAATGATCCCAAAGCCTTATGGACCGTTGGGGATCACTTTGTTTTATTTTATATTTTGTTCTTATTTTATTTTATTTTATTTTACTTAAAAATAAAACAAATTTAATTGTACTTATTATTTAAAAAAATACTAAAGCCTTTTAGATGTTTTGAGCATTTTAAAATAATGTTATTTGTTTTAAAATAAAAAATAAATATATAAAAAAAACACTCTAATAATTTCTTAACAAATATATTTTAAAAATAATATAAAAATAAAAAATAAAAGATAGATTGTAGGATCTTTTGCTTAAAATTTTCAAGAACCATTAAGGATTATAGATATGATTCTGGTACATAAATGAGTTGATCATCATAATAAGGTGATTGATATTATACTTTTTTATGTTTTTTATGTTTTTGTTTTGTATTTTTGAACCCATATGGGGAATTTTATTGCTCACGTAAAAAGGTTACAAGATCCTTAAGAGGATAAACTGAGTCTACCGCCAAAGAGCTACAATCATCCTAAAGAGTAAATCCATTTAAGTACAACCCAAAGAAAAAAAGGCTACCCCCAAAAAAAATATAGAGAGTAAAAGACACAAAGGAGCAATAGAAAATAGTAACATGTCAAGAAGAGTTAGTCAAAGGAAAAGCCGCTTGATACCAAATGAAAAGAAAAGACTCTACAAACAACTAGATGAAGCAGTACTAATAAAATAGAAGGAGTTAAGTCTATAATAAACATAAAGTTGGAAAGAAATAGTAGAATTTTAGAGGGAGCTCCAAAACTTCACACCGACTTGGGGTACATGTGCATCCAAATGAAGAAGGATACAACACACATGCTACCAACCAAAGAAGAGAACTAATCACAACCATCAAAGAAAACAAACATGTGGAAACAAATATCCATGGAAATTATGTAGCCCAAAAATTAACCAATGAAAAGAGATCCACAAGTTTCAATGAAAAATGAAATCCATTATTCTAACAAGAGAGCATAGTGCCAACAAATTTATCAAATAAACAATCCACACCAATCCACCCAAGTTCCATAATACAATTAAAATGTAGCAAGCTTAGAAAGATAGAAATAACCTCGCCCAAAGAAGTTTGAATAAATACTACCATCTATAAATAGATCAAGAAGAATAGTTTAATAGGGTGGATATATCCATATAATAAGTCCAAGAAGGCATCATAATATAATGATCAAAATCCCAAAAATGATCTAACACACCCAAATGGTGCAATAGAAAAATTGCTAATCCAACATGAATACACCAAACCAAAAGAAAAGCATACACAACTCAGGACGATAAAAACTCCATATAGGCTTTAAAACAATGTCAAACAACAAGCCACATCCGACAAAGAAAAAAGGAAACCATTGATATTGAAAGAAGAAACTTTGCCAAATACTATTCAAATAAATAGAAGATAAACATTACAAGAAGGGTATAAAGGCAAAATCAGCCTTGGAAATTCTAACGACGCTTAGAATATTCAATAAGCCCAATAATAAATAAAAAAATGATACACCATATCATCATATTCCATGTAAAAAAACTTCAATCCAATAAGCAGGTTATAGCACCCAAGAAATATTGATTTTCTGATCGAAAACAAGTTTCATACACTAATAAAAGGGGAGGAAAGACCTCATCTAACCAATAGATTGAAACAAAAAGCAAAATTAAAAGTTTACATGTTCCTAACATAAGGAAAACCACTTTTATCTAAATACACAAGCCCCCGTAATAAGGGAGGGATATTATCATAAGAGAATATATTCACCATGAGGATTTTACACCAATTAGCAAGAAAATCAACCCAATTTGCTACAGAGAAATATGATAATCAAGAGAGAAGAAGCCTCCTCGTGGTTAAGAAAATAGTAAACTTTAGCAGCCATGAGCTCACTTTAATAAATTCAAAAGGAGGAGAGCGTCAATTTCAAACCATATTTTTTTAAATCCTTTATGAATACATACCATATACCATAATGCAAACCATAAAGTTCAGAAAAGAACAAAACAGAAAAGAAATGCAAAGAATCATCTTATCTTTAAAGTCTCTTAAAATACCCCCACAACCATAAAGCCCATTAGCAGATTCATCGATAACCTTAATGACATGATAATTGGGCTTTATCCAATAAATAGTCTTACAAATAAAATCAACCTCAGAAGACGAGAGGGAAATCCCAAAACAAGGGGCCAGATGCTTGACACCTTTGAAGCTAGAAGGAGGAAGAAGGTTAGCTTTAAAAAGGGAGGTAATTTTACATTTGGTTCTAGCAATAACATGGTGAAAGTTCATAGGAATATCACTATATTTATCATCTTTTTCCCACCGATATACCAAAGTAATAGCAACACATTTGATATGTCCTTTCGAGGAAGAGGATAGAAAATTATTTGAAAGGCGAATATAGAAAGGGATCCATTAAATAGAAAAGTATTAAACATACTATCATACCACGATTTGTGCAAAGCAATGGGGCTTAACAAGACATGATCCACGCTTCAATATGGAAGCAACATTGACATTTGGATGGAAGATGAAAACCTTTTTCGTGAGAATGGCATCCACAAGAATGTAGTTTAAGGATACCAAGAAAGAAAGGAAGGGGATAAAATTACTCCATCATAGAAAAACTAAAGAATCTTGACTTTAAATCTAATGGTTACAACCTTAAAACAAAATTTAGAGGAGGAATTGAAACAAGATTTGATCGTGTTGGATGTTGGATTAAGGATTTAATGATGCTGGATGTTGGATAAAGGATTTTGTTAAACAAGATTGTTAAATTCGAAAATTACCTCTATAGTTCCTTCTAATTAATGCATCCACATCCATCTCCTGAGAATGCTTCGCCACCCACAAATCCTGTGCCCCCATCTCCTCCGGTCCGCCCAACATATCCAAACTCATCACCTTCTCTCCAAATCTCACATGCCTTAGAATAAAAAAATGGGCATAGCCTCCAAGTACTCCATCACCAGTCGTCGGTGACCGATTCCGCCACAAAAGTCGATGAACCATCGGACTGAACTGTCGAAGAAGCATGGTCCATACGCTAATGGACCGGCCTCAAGACCATAGAAGCCTTTTGAAGGTACTTGCATGTGATGAGACCGCTGATCCCCGCTCATGCAACACTCCCTCTTCGACTCCATTAATAGGCTATGTGGGAGTTTCTTCTACCCCTGAACATTATTATATATCGGAGCTCACTCATCAATGTTTAAATAAAAAATAAATAAATAAATTTATGATGCTTGGCAATGGATTTATTATAGATTTAGCCATCTAAATTCCATAAATCTTATCAAATACCTTCCGAGGATTTAGTAAATTGCCCTTGTAAATCAGAACCAAAAATCGGGTAAATCCGATTTATTAAATCCACCGATTCGACGATTTAACGGGATTTAGATCGACAACTGTATGGCGAATGGTTGTCAATCCTCAACATAGCCTATTTCTTTGCTCAACGGATCATTCACTCTTCACCGCCAATCCGCCTCTACCGCTAGCCACATGCATCACTCTTGGTGGATTGCTATCACAGTACCTTGGTTGCCTGTGAACTTCTCTTCTGACAACAAGTTATGCGATCGCCTCTACCCTTTTTTTTTTGTTTGGAGTTCAAAATCGGAGATTTGAAAACCACGCCAGTAGAGTGGAGTGGTGGAGTTCGTTTGTGTAATGTTGAGGGAGGAGTGGTGAGGAAAGGATAGTATTGCTTACTCTGGATTATAACTTTGTTTTGCATATTTTGCTTGATACTAGTTACCGGAGTGGTAAATACGATTTTTAAATTTTTGGCACTTAAGAAAACACAAATTCTATAGTTCAATTCATTAAATTACTCAGAAAAAAAAGCCTTGGATATCAAATGTAAGTTATTTTGTTGATTGGTTTCAATTTTTTTAGGCACTAGCTTGAAGTTCAGAACACTTAGAAAATTATTTTACTATGTTTTAGTGTGCATCTAATACGAGATAGAACAATTTGTTGTTAGGTATTGATTAGTCTTCATAACTCGAATTGAAGCACTTCTGTAAGCTTTAGTGGAATTTGGTATTGTTGCATTTCTATAATTGCAATTTCTTCATATATACAGGAATTGAGGCAGAGTAATCACAACGCTTGACGCTATCGAATGAGTTTTAAAATGAAATTATATTATCATAATAATTTTATTAGATCAAATAATGTAACATTTATTTATATTTTGTAATGAACATGATATCTTTGTTAAATGATAAATTTTAATTTCAATATTACATTCTTTATTTATGTTCTTATTCTTTAAAAAAAATATTATTTAATTTTAAGAGATTTAAATCCTCAAATAACTTACCAAGCATCTTTTGGATTTAGCGATTTAATAAATGTTACCAAACACTTTTCGATTTAACAGTGATTTACTAAATCCATATGTACTAGATTTACTAAATCCTACTTGAAATAAATCCAACTAAAAACACATAGTATATTTATATATTTATCATATTATTTTTATATATTTATATATTTAATATATAAAATTATATATTTATTTATCTAATATTTTTAAGCTTAAAAAATACATTTTATTCTTAAAAATATATTTTGATGTGATATTATATTAAAATTTAGATAATAAATATGTAAATATATAAGAATTATGTGGTATATAGGCTAAGCCAATTGTATTACCCAAAAGGAGAAGAAAAGAAAAGAAAAAATACAAACATGATCAACAGAAGTCATAAAAACCGAATGGACTAGTAGGCTAATGGCAAAAGGTTCACTATGCCCTAGCGATCTCTGTTGCCAAGCAAGAAACAATAAGCTCAAAGAAACACCTCAAGGATCACATAGAGTTAATGAGATAGGCCACCCAAGGCCAATATCAAAGAGGAAACTAACCGCAGGGATCAAATCGCTCAAGTAAACATCCATCAACAAAGAAGAGAAAGAGTTGAGAACTAGATGCACTTGGCCATCCATGGGAGATCACAAGACTAATAGTGGCACCAACTCAAAAAACAAGAGACCTACAACTCATCCTTGTCCAACCAAAAGCAAAAGAAAGAACCCAACATTTCCTACCACAAAACTCCAAAGTCAAAACATAAAACCAGACAATCGAGCAAAAGCCCATCAACCCAATGTGACATGCTCAACACCCTGTAATTCCTCCACTTCCAAATAGTAGAGACAAAAGTAAACCAAACATCTTTGAACTTCCAACATCTAAGTTTAAAAACAACTCTAGTTTTGATCTTATGACATAGTGCAGTGAAGGAAACCTCTTGCTTGAAAGCCTATTGTTTCTTTACACCATATAGTGTAAACAATAATCGCAATGGTTAGTAGATACAAACGCTTCAAATCCTTGTGCATGGATAGAAGAGGCAAAGAAGCACTTGTTGTAGAATGGGTTGAAACAAAAAAAACTCCCATTGGGCAAAAGATTTCTAATAAGTTTAAAGGAAAAGGACAGCAAAAAAAGAGATGGGTAAGAGATTCCTTTTCATAATTACAAAAGCGCAATCGAGAATAGACCAAGACCACGGTTGAGTACATCGAAATTTTAAGCCCTTCGATGATAGCCATCCAAAGAAAAATTGCATAGTTAACATCAAAGCTTTTGAACCAAATATCATTAAACCACTCCACTAATGGTGAATTAATAAAATAGCATCCGTAATCCATCTGTTAGAGATTCCCTTACACCATTAGGTATCCACCTAGAGAAAGCGAGAAGTCTAATAGAGTTAAAACAAGCCCTAACTTCAAGTAAGCAGAAGAGAAGCTTTGGAGTCCGATTATAGAACTTAGAGGGAGGTTCTCGAAAATCAAACAAAGAAAAGCATTTAGACCCATAAATCTCTAAAAGATTTACCCTAGCACCAAGGATCAAAGAAAATGGAGCAAGATAAGCCATCCCCAATCGAGACAACCGAAACCACAAGGCATGAGTGGAGTTCCCTCCATGAAAGGAGAGCGAGAGATCTATTCCAAATTGAGCCATACTTGTTCCCCACACAAGCGCAAACAAGGTAGACTGATTGAAGACTTTCCATAGAACCTTGATTTTACACAGGACATTTAGTGTATTAACAGATTGGAGGCCGCCCTCATTTCCTCGAGTTAAAGTTGTCCTATTCCAAGAGATTATTTGTAGTTTCTTAACCGTATCATCATGAAAGAAGAATTTCAAAGTAATAGAGGTGATCTTCTTGAGTATATTCTTAGGGAGTACCAAGGCCCTTAACCAGTAAGTTAAATAACTGTTAATCGATGATCTAGTAAGCTATAATCTGCCCCCAAAAGAGAACCACTTGAATTTCCAACCCACAAGCCAGGAGGAGAGCTTGTCCAGCAAGGATGTAAATGATTATATTTCAGGGTTCCCGCCACTAGAGGAAGACCCATGTATTTAAGAGGGAACACACCCTTGTCAATATTCAAGATGCGACTCTGGGGATCTACTTCAAGGAGGACTTAGAGAAGGATTTTAGATTTATAGTTAACTTCAAGTCCAATACATGAGAGAAAGTGTTCGTGGTCTCTAAAGAGCAAAGCTTGTTTGGGAGCCGACTTCCCTAAGACAAGGATGTCAGAAAAGAAGATGAGAGATAGAGCAGTTACCTGAAGCTAGTGGTTTGAAAGCGTAATCACACTTTTGTCCAAGACATGAGAAAATGTCCGAATGATGGTTAAAAGAAAAGGAGATAAGGGGCACCTTGTCTAAGCCCAATGGAGGAGAAGTAACCTTTAATTTGACAATTTAGAATAATGAAAAAAGGAATATCGATATACATGCCTCCACCCATTTGACAAATATCGAGGGAAACTTTTCTAGTCATCTGAGGAGAAGGGTCTTGCGATTAACACAATCAAAAGCCTTTTTAAGGTTAGTCATGATGAAGGAATTATGGTGGCTCTTTTGGCAAAATTAGCCTATATCTCATGTGAAAGATGTTATCCACTATATCCCTTTGCTTATTGAATGCAGATTGGGCCGAGTGAATGATGCTTGGGAGAATATGTTTAAGTCTATTAATAAGAACTTTAGCGATAACCTTAAAGAAGGTATTGCATAAGAAAATAGGCCTAAAATTAGAGAAGGAATTTCCATGTTTAATTTTAGGAATTAGTGTAATGATACCGTGCTTAAATAAATCAAGTAACTGTTGAGTTTTAAAGAAGTGGTGAATTGCAGAATTGCCTTCTGATAATGTCCCAACTTTGAATAAAGAACTTTGATGTAAAGCCATCAGAGCTAGGGTATTTGTCCCCATTAATACCATGATGAGCGAGAGAATCTCTGGTCAAAATAAGTTGAGATCAACATAATGCTAAGGGGAAATGGTATCACCCATCAATATCTAAAGGGTTATCTAGAGTAAAACTTGGCTTATTAAAAGGAAGTAATAGTCACAAATTTCATCAACAAACTCTATTGGGTTGGATAGAACACCTTATCAGCTCTTTAATTAGATTGGTATTCCTCCTCTCCTTAATAGAGTAATAGAAAAACTTTAGATCATCACCGCATGAGTAAGCCGAAGCACTTGGCACTTGACCTAAAGACTCTCCTTTCAATATCCATGTATCTAGCATTAACATCCTTGATGTTGTGGAGATATGTCATATTTGGGTCACTCCAAAAGTTGCAAAAAAATGCTCTAATCCTTTTAAGTTTTTTCAATTCTTGTCAAGTGGAGACTATTCCTATAAAACCTCTTAAGGGCTTCTCTAACTCATTTAAGCTTCTTAAATAGCACAAAGGAAGGGTCATCAATAACGAGTAGAGACCATGTACTTTTGATGATATCAAGAAAATTGGGATGAAGCACCCGAATACGGAACATGAACCTGTGAGGCCTTTGTTCATAGTCTTGAAAGGAAATGATCAAAGGAGAGTGATCCAATGAGAGAGGAGGAGGAGCCTCAGGAGAAAAACAGAAAAGGTCTAGCCATGATAAATTGAATAATAGGACACATCAATTTTGGACTTAATCAATTGTCAACTCTTTCATTTGACCAAGTGAAAAATAGCCCAACTAGGAAGATCAAGTAACTCTTGGTTCACAATCTTTAAAGTCGATAGTGATTAGAGGAATCAAGTTTCCCATCTTTACCATGTGAATAAAGAGCAATTAAAGTCTCCCAAAATAGCCAAGGAGAGTCCATGGAGTTAGAAATAAGTTGAATAGCTTCCCAAAGAAATTTTATGTCCAAAGCATTATTGTATAAACCCATGTAACATGGAACCCAAAAAAGGGAGAAGAGACATCTCCATGTATAAATTGATACGGTAAGAAGTGGAGTAAAGGAGAGAACATCCAAATTCCATTTCATCCAAATGCGACTCGAAAAGAATCAAAATTGTCAGCCTTCTCAAAGGGAAAAGGGTAAGTTTTCTATTTGAAGAAACATCCGTGAGAAGAATCCATGCATAGTTTGTTTCCAAAAGGTAAAACGTAACAAGTTGAAAGTCTTTAATAGTTCTCAAACAACCTAACCCATAACTAATAGTCCCACATTCCAACTACCTAGCTTGGGAGTATAAGGAATAATTAATAGTTTTTCCTTTCTTCTTAGCCTTTGAGCTAGGGAAGAGAGGCGCAGGGGACTTGGACACACTCTTATCTTGAGTATTTTTCCTAGGTGTTTTGGGAGAGAACTTATTGTGGTAATGGCCTTAGAAGGGGAGCAACCAATGAGTGGTTATGTTGTAGAGTTTGTTAGAGGTTGTAAAAGGATCGACTGTAGCTTCACTCAAGGAAGGATCTGCTTCCTCCAATTCGGGAGAGGTGGGAGACTGAGCGGGGAGTTGATTGAGGTCATCGATGGGGTTGGAATTCAGAGAGAAGGATATTCTCGAGTTCTTCTTTAGAAGCTAGACCGAGGGCAATTTCTACAAGGGGAAGAAGAGGACAGATAACATTCTCAATAGAAGTTCCAATGGTTGCTACCGTGTTGTGGGATTATCAACCTGGGATGCCTACTTCCGCACCCACAAGCTAACGAAGGATAAGAGGGCATTATCAACATGTGAGAAAGTAGAGCATTTTCTACAGGCCTGAGGCTTCCAATCAAAGATAATTGCTTGCTCGAATTTAAGCACATTTAGGTTCATGATGACTGAATCCGGAAGAGAAGATGAGGGGTTGATCTGCACATAGATCCTAGCGATGGTTAGCCGAGATTTTGAAGCAAGGAGGCGCCAACCAAGGGGAATGCGACTTTGTTGGCGACTAGAGACCTACCTCATTCTAGACAATGAAAAATTAGGAAGTTTAATCCAAAGAGAATTTCAAAAAATTTCTTTATTATCGGAAATCCCAAAACCACTTTTAAAGATAAAGGCCTCCCATTAAGGAAGCAAGGTCCACTCCCAAACTAGGTCATAGTCTTCTTTGGAAGAGATTTTGAATAGAAAGAAATCACCCTCAAGAGTAAGCATCCAGTGACCCTTGAAAGACCATTTCTTTTGATAGCACCAAAAGAGCGTCATAGAAAGGTCACCTCATGGCATGATCAACTAAGGAGAGCCATTCTCTCCTGGTGTTGAGCTCGGCCTCGAAGCGATTTCTTCATCAAGAGGGAGCATAAGATGAGAGAGAGACTACAAGAGACGTGCGAGTTTAAGAGATCCTTCCACTGCAATAGGGGGGGGGGGTTCAGCTGTGGATTGAGGGGAGCTCTAGGGTTAGAACCGCCTAGAATAGAGCCGTGCGTGAGTATTTGAAAATGGAGGGAAGGAAGATGTGGATGCTAGGTCCAAACTCATGATTTAAGAGGGATGAACCGCAAACGGAGAGATCAAAAAAGCTCAAGAAACATGACTTGATCGAGGCCTACGAGACGAGTGCTCTTCCATGCTCAAGAGTAGCAAGAGGAAGGCATCTTCTATTGAGTCCTCCGAGAACAAATCCACTCCACCCACACCAAAATGGAAACCCTAGCTTTCATACCTATTGGCGATGGATTTTGGTTTGGGATGATTATATCATGCATTCGATATATAGAGAAAATGGGTGCATATAATATTTGTCGAATTAGAAATCTATCCGATTAAAATAATAATATTAATGAAATAAACACGTGTACTTTAACAAATTGAATTAAAATTTTATAAAAGAATATATAATTTTACGTGTAAATCATTATTATTTAATTTTATACTTATTATTTAATTTCTAATATGGCGAGTAAGTTGTGAATTTTCATTTCTGTAGGAGTAAGTTTTGTATCTAATTTCTTAACTTTTCTTTTCCCATCATTTGTATATTGATACACATGCTAGAATTAAATGATTTATTATTATTATTACTTTTAAATATTCTACTAATTTATTTTCTGTTTTTCTATTTATAAAATAAAAAATTGTAATATTATGTCACCTATTCTATAATTTTAATAATTGACATATCTAATATTTGTATCTTATCATGTTCATATCCTTGATGATATCTCATCAATAAATTTTAAAAATAATAATAATGAGAATAATAAATAAATGAAGATCGCATATATAGAAGAAAGATTAATTATTATATCAATTAATTTGTATATATTTTATCATCATCATACTAAGATAAACCAACTCTTTTGAGTCCTCATGTTGTGTTTTCAAGATAATGGATCATTTGAAAATAGTCATGATGGTATATTTCATGCTTAATATATTAAAAAAAAGTTTTTATGAAGTATTTCTATTATACTAAGGGGTTATTTGGATTGATAATTTTTAGTGCAAAGTAAAATAAATGAACGGTATTTTAACCTTTTAAGATATTGGATCATTTGAAAATAGTCATGATGGTATATTTCATGCTTAATATATTAAAAAAAGTTTTATGAAGAATTTCTATTATACTAAGGGGTCATTTGGATTGATTATTTTAGTGCAAAGTAAAATAAATGAACGGATTTTAACTTTTATGTGTTTGGCATAGTGAAAATAAGATTCTAAAATAATGCAATATATTTAGAATATAATGGAAGATATTTTGTTATATTTGGATTCATCGATTAAGATGAACTCCAAATAAACCGCCAAATATGGGTGGAACCCCATAGTTTTTTTTTTTAAATGTAGTTTTTTTTAATTCCTTTTCCCACTCTAATAGATGATCTTGCCCAATAAGAAATTTTTTTTCTTTCTTAGTTAAAACTTATATCCAAAATTATTTATGTAATTATATATTCTAAGTTTAATTATTTTTATTACTACAACTTATTCATTTTGATCATAATAATATATGAAAATATATTTTATTAAACATTTTGATCCATATTAAAAAATGAACAACCCACATAAGTACACATAATAATAGAATATTTTCTTCAGCTATAAAGAAAAGTAATTTAACCTTCTCAAGCAATTTGGGACTAAATAAGATGAGCGTTTTATTATTAAATATAAAAATATATGAATGGGCAATGAGGTCTACTATTAAACATAAAATAAGTAATATGCACCAATTATTAGCATTACATTTTAGCATATTATTATTATTAACTATATTTATAATTTTATTAATTTTAAGTAATATGATTTTATTTTAGAGCTTTTATATTATAATTATGTTTTTATTTTAACTTATATATGTTTATATTTAAATTATAAATTTATTTTTAAAATATTTAAATGCATTTATTCATATTTATAAATCATATATTTTATATACATATTAATGATTATTATTAATTATAATTTATATGATACTTAATCTAACATTAATATTAAGTATCTCATAAGATTTTAATTAAGATTTTTCTCAAACTTTTATTAATTATTTTTTTGTAAAACTAGAACATAACAATTATATATTTATATATTTTTTTTTTTATGAAACAAAATAAAATTATCATAAATCTTATATAAAAAATATGATTTATATTTAAAATTTTTAATATTTAAATTATAAAAAATAATAATAAATTTAATATTATTCTCAAGTATCAATAAATGATAATAAATTTTTTTGTCATGAAATTTTGATGATTAACTTGCCTATCTAAAAGTGTGGTTGATTCGCCTCGTGAGTGTAAATTATTATTGCCTCCGCAATTTATTATTCTGAGTGTAAACTATTATAGTTAATAAAATTTCTTCAAATATGAGTATTTACTGCAGTGATTATAACTGTTGCTTGGCCATTATAAAATATAAGTGGCAATGACTACTTTCTTTTATAAATTTAATGCTTAATAATTTTCAACTAAAGATTCAATTTAACAATGATTTAAATTGTGAATTTGTTTAAAATGCATCTTCATGCCCATTTTACAACTATATTAATTGCTTCTATTTATTAGGATTTTAATGAGATTTTAAAATCATGCAAATAGTTCTACAGTTATTACGATGATCATAAATTTTTTTATTGTTTACTAGTAGTTACTAATATTGTTAATTTTGAAATAAATTATCGATCAAATTATTTTTAAATTGAAATAAACTTTAACTTGATTTGATGCTATATGAGTAGCATTATAATTAACTTTCATTATAAAATAATTATCTTGAGCTTAAGTACTTGTATTAAGAACATATTTGCTAAATTTTATGATATTGATATGAAAAAATAATATTTTTATTAACTGGTTGTCACTTATTTTATATACGTTCATTAATTATGGGATCACTGTTCATAATTAGTTTAGAAATTATTTATGAATAATATGTGACATTCACCTCAATAGAATTTGACTAAAATATGAGTGAAACCTAAGTTGAGCTTAAATAAAATAAAATTTTAGTTTAACTAGCTTTTAAAAGGGATCTTATAAATTACGCTCAACAATTTAATCACGCTTTAGGATGCACTTGGGGTAATTTTCCAAGAACTTTATTTGGCTATCAACTTTCTAATCTATTTTCAAAAAATTTTATGATAAAAGTTATTTTTTATGAACGAGTTGTTAAAATATGATGGCTATCAAAAAAGTCATATTTGACTATTTCAAAAAAAAAAAATTTATAACACTCACATTAGCTTTCTAAAAAATTAATTTTTCATAACAACTTTACAATTATCTTTATAAGACTGCCATAGTGAGCATATCTAACACCTAAACCCTAAATCTAATACAAGCTATTTTATCAATTTTATCTAGCATAATCATCCCAAATGCACCCTAAGGCTTCCATAGTGAGCATATCTAACACATAAACTTCAATTTTAGATATATTACACTCAAATCTTTAATATCACATCAAAAATATCATCACCACTCCCTTTTAGAAGTGAAATGCACCATTTTAAGCACAATAAAGTGTTAGATAAGTAAATATATAACTTTAGGTGTTAGATATATAAAGATATATGAATTGTGTGATATGTAGGTAAATCTTTCTCTTCTTCTTCTTCTTCTTCTTCTTCTTCTTATTATTATTATTATTATTATTATTATTATTATTATTATTATTATTATTATTATTATTATTATTATTATTATTATTATTATTATTATTATTATAAATATGGATAATAATCTGAGTCTTCGATGGAGTGGTCCCTCGATGACCACCGGTTTGACATGATATTTGAATTTTATATCATTCTTACAAATTATTTATCTTATTAACATATTCAAATGAGACATATGTTTCAAAATATCATCCTTGCTCACAATGGAAGTAAGCATAAACCATACAAACTTTATTTAAATAATAATTATACTAAATTCTTAAAAACATATGAATAAATTTATATTTTCAACATTTGTTTTACCATTTTGGAAGATTTAAAAATTAAAACTATTTAAACTTAAATTGAATATAATAATTTCTGAAACTTTTAAAATTATGATAAATAGCTAAAGCTTCCATGATAAACCCAAATATTGAATGAACAATTTAAAATCTCCTCGATTAATACTTTAAATTTGTTCAAATTAATAATAAACAAATTTGAAAGTTTTTTTATTAAATATTAAAGGTTAAATGAACCAAATTTAAATATGATTTAACTCGTTATTTATGATCATAAATAAACTCATTTTTACTAGTTCAATGAGTAACTTGTTTATATTATTTAAATAAAATAGATTGAATAAAATATTTTTAATTATATATTTAAGGGTATCTATTATAACTTAATATTACTAGTGTTTATTTCATTAATATCTTTTATTAACAAACTTATTAATTAACTCATCATCATTATCCACCATATGCAAGATGAAAATTAAACTTTGATCTAAGGGATGAGAAATTGCATGAGGAATTAGTACACAATTTACTACTTTTTTAATTTTTTTTTCATTTATTTTAAAAAATAAATTCTTGTCGGCCTGAAATCTCATCAAGCTATCAAGTTTTTCTACATTAAAAAAAACAAAAGTCTAAACAAAAAGTTGAATACCTAATTTAATAAAAGTGATCAAAGAATATAAATACCTAGTTTATAATTTGTTTGAGCATTTTGAGTTTTTCAAATTAATTTATTTGCCATTAAAGAATATGTATATATTTAATGCAATTTTTTCTTGTTTATTTATTTCAATAAATTGATTTGTTAGTATTTATTTATATTAAATGATTATAAGAAAGTTTGGTCACAGTTTATATAATATTTTATTTAATTTGAGTAAAGAAATTATATATTAATTCTAAATTTATTAATTTTTTATTTGTTAAATTTATAAAATTATTTATTTATAACTAAATATAAGTACTCATTTGGATTTCTTATTTATTAACCCGTTGAACTAATTCAATTAATGTAACAAGCCTATGATTAGGTAAAATTTTAAACA
>CM038232.1:7842070-7944696 GCA_021442155.1 Cymbidium sinense
TGAATCATTCCAAAATAATTGCCAAAACTAAATTCAAAATCCGTGATCTATTTAAAGCCAACCTTATTAAATATAAACACTTAAAAGGGTGTAAATTTGTCGCCTCTAAATTGGGTTTGCATTTGCCTGATACAAACACCTCTAATCAAGCCAAAATACTTTATTGGGCCAAACCACATGATAACGTTATCAAAATTAACACCGATGGAGCTGTATCCCCAAATGCTTCTGGTTGTGGTGGCATCTTTAGAAATTTCAAGGGTGATGTTCTCATGGCCTTTGCTAATCCTATTATTACTAACTCAGTCCTTTTGCTAAACTTATAGCAGTGTATAATGCTCTTAACATTACATTACGTAAAGGTTGGCTTAATATCCGCTTGAAGTGGATGCCTTACTACTAATTGATCTCCTGCAATCCAAAAAAATGGCAATGTGGAATTATATTATTTAATCAAGCAAACTAAAATTCTACTCAATCAATTTTGTTACAAAATCACTCATATATGGAGGGAAGGAAATGCTTATGCTGATTACCTTGCTGACTTAGGAACTAGATTGAATGAGCCCACTAATTTTGATAACCATTCTATTCCTAAACACTTACAAGGATTGGTTAACCTGGACAAGACAGGTTTGCCTTACATTAGATCATGACATTTTCGGCAGACTTCGCATCTTGTCTTCATATTTTTCTGAATGCTGAAGCACCCTATCTGTTATATGTTATTGTGGATCTACTGGATTCGGTCCCCATTAAGCATTGTTGCTTCTTTTCATTCAGAAGATCTACTGGGTTGTTGGCCCTAGCTGTGAATATCTCGATTTATGGAAACTATTTGTGTTTGATGTTATCGTCTGCTGACAGGGGAATATCTGTATTGTTCCCTGGGTTAATTTTGATCTGGATTACCTGTATGGTAGCCCTAAATGCTACTCTAAACGATTTTTCTGGATAATTTTTTGGGTTGTTTGTTACAACAGGATGCATTGCGTTAGGACTTGCAGTCTTTTTTCACTGCGAAAGATTTCTGGATTGTTTTCGGCCCCTACTTACATCATGCATTGGTTTTACTGTTTTCTAATCCCACATTTGGAAAAGTTTCCTTTGGCTGTGAGTAATTGTTATCCGGTTTACTGCTTGTGGATGTAATTCTTCTTTGGTGATTATGGTGCTTATATTGTCCTTTTATCTGGATCGACATATGAATTATCTGGAAAATTTTTACGCTTATATAATCTACTTGGAACTGCAGATCTAAACGATTTTCCTGGAAACTTGTGGCTGATGTTCCTACTAACTGAATGTTCATATGGGAATTGCAGCTCTAAGTGCATTTCCTGGGTTTATACTTTGGTTAGTTGTTACATTTGGCTGCTGCACATATTACCTTGCTGCATTTTGTCACTTTGCATGATTGCTGGGTTGAGTTGGGCTTTCATTTTTCTGCTTATGGCTGCAAATCTGCTTGGAACTGCAGATCTAAACATTTTTTTTCGAAACTTGTGGCTGCTGTTCCTGCTAACTGAATATTCATATGGGAATTGCTGCTCTAAGTGCATTATCTGGGTTTATACTTTGGTTCGTTGTTACATTTGGTCGCCGATATATTACCTTGTTTATTTTGTCGCCGCATGATTCGGGTTAAATTGGGCTTTCATTTCTTTAATATGTTGGTTATCGCCTTCTCATCTTTCGGTTGGAAAAGCCATCCGCCGCGTGAATATCTCTTCCCTCGCTTGTCGCCAGGTTGACGCATCCCATCAACCGATTATGATATTCGACGGATTACTAACCGCTCTCTTATCTCGGTTCGTTTCATGACAATTACCTATATGGCACGAATGCCGCTATTGGTATACGCTCTAAATGCAATTACCGGATGCGATTTTGGATGTTTGTATTTCATACACCGTCAAATACAATGCTTTACTTTACC
Source organism: Cymbidium sinense (assembly GCA_021442155.1). NCBI lineage: Eukaryota > Viridiplantae > Streptophyta > Magnoliopsida > Asparagales > Orchidaceae > Cymbidium > Cymbidium sinense. The sequence goes on from CM038232.1 coordinate 7,844,010, forward strand.
ACCGCTATCCCATGGTCATTTATGGGGAGGGTTTCGGACTCTTCTGACCGATATATTCTATTGGGATGGTGTTAATCTCAGATGAGCTTGATTAGATTGCGGTTATAAAGCTCACTTGTCATCAACAACTGGATGTTGCCTTCTCTCAGGTTTGTTGGCTATGATGGCGGTGACGATCTCACTTCCTATTGGTCGGTAGTAGCTCCTGTGATGTAACCCTTCTGTTGAAGTTCGGATGCTCATACTTGCATCTGCCCCATCAGGATGTGATTGAGCCTGAGCCTTTTCTATCACATTTCTTTAATATCATTCTCACTTTATGGTGTTTTCCTCCACTTATTGTCGGCATTATCTTAACTGCTATATCTTTTTGCTGCTCTCTTATTGTTTTGCAAGTTTGCTCCAGTTACTATTTTACTTTTAATTGTTTTAATGCTTTCTTTGGATTTTGGATGTATTTAGATTGGGATTTTTCTCCTTAGGTTGATTGTAGCTCTTTGAGCAGTAGTTCTGGAGTGTAATCCCTTTTAAGGATCTTGTAACCTTGTTTTTGTGGCAATAAAATACCTCAATAAAAAAATAAGGATTTTGGCCTTCCACTTCTAAAAGGGTGTTCTTGAGAGAGAGAGAGCGAGAGAGAGAGAGAGAGAGAGAGAGACTTCTTTTCACTCAAGATGAGATATGAGTAAAATGAGAACTTCACCCTTTAGAATGGGAACCATGACCCTATTTATACTTGAGTGCATTTTACTTTATTTCAGCTCATCATTAAAATAAAATAAACTATCCGATTTCTACACATGATAATTCCATATAAAATTAATAAGATTTCTCAAAAGCCTAAAATTAATTAATCTTTATTTGATCACAAAATTATTAGGCTTAAAAAATAAGATAATGCATAATGTATAATTAAATTCATATGTGAGCCCACATTTAAAAATCTCTAATATGGAATCTATGGATGTGCACATCCCTACATGCAACGCTATAGTATTGAAAATATTTAACTATAATTTTATTTTTAATCTATGAAGTAATATTTAAATCAAATATTACAATGCTTATCTTCTTTAATTATTTAAAAAAATTATAGTCAAAAAGGCCCTTTTTATTTTACTTTTTAGTTTTTTTAGTAACATTTTAAACATTTAAGTAAAAAAAATGTTATATTTCGATAAATAAATTACCATTAGAATTTTGACAAATTTTCTCACGTAAAAATGAAAAGCTATTTTTTTGGCCACCAAACTAATTAGGTAATGAGATTTTAAGTGGTGCTAGTTCTTTTGATAATTAATTTAGAGCTAATTAGTGTTAAGTGAGATATGTTTAACCTATTGAAATTTATTTGAGGTCTTATGTTTAATCAATATGGCCAATTCGACAACTTTGATCTTATAGGGTTAAATAGGTCTATTTTAAGTTAAATTAGTTCAAAAAGTCTAATAAAGCTTCACCAAGATATTATTTGGCTATATTAATTATTGATAAATAATAATGACCTATTAATATGGTAGGCCATGATTATTTTTGAACATAATTATTAATGATCTATTTAGCCTAGGGGATCTTAGTTTAATCTAATTATTAATTTATGGTTAGAACATACGAAGTTTGATGGTTTAATCCTTTAACATAGGTTTCACAAATTGATTTGATTCATTGACTCAAAATAACTAATTAAATTTGGCAGTAATTTTTGACATAAATTACTATTAGAATTTTTGACAAATTTTCTCATAGAAAATCAAAAGCTAATTTTCTGGCCACCAAACTTATTAGATAAAGAAATTTTAAGTGGTGGTAGGTTCTTCCAATAATTAATTTAGACCTAATTAGTGTTAAGTGAGATATGTTTAACCTATTGAAATTTATTTGAGGTCTTATGTTTAATTAATATGGCCAATTTGATAGGTTTGATCTTATAGGGTTAAATAGGTCTATTTTAAGTTAAATTAGTTCAAAAGTCTAATAAAGCTTCACCAATATATTATTTGGCTATATTAGTCATAGATAAATAATAATGACCTATTAATATGGTAGACATGGTTGTTTTGAACATAGTTATTAATGACCTATTTAGCCTAGGGGATCTTAGTTTAATCTAATCATTAATTATGGTTAGAACATAAGAAGTTTGATGGTTTAGTGCTTTAAAATAGGTTTCACCAAGTGTTTTGATTTATTGGGTCAAAATAACTAATTAAATTTGGGGTTAATTTTGACTAGGTTGATCAAAGGTTAAATCTAGCCCCAGTAAGTTAGACTCTAGAGATCTATTAATCAATTAAAGTATTTTGACAAATATTTTAATCACTGATGAAAAAATTGAATGCTTATACCACAATCAATCCTCTAAACTAATTAAGATTAAGTTAGGTCTACCCAAAGGTTTGCTAAGGTTAAACTTATCAATATGAATTAAATTTGATTTGAATATAAATGATTAAAAATCTCTTTAAATGAGTTTAAATCACATTTAAATCCTATGATCATTTTAGGTCCAAATTCTAGTTAACTTTGGTTGGGGTTGAATATGATTTTTATATAAGCTACATTAGAATTAAATTTATGAATAAATTAAGAATTTGAATTAAACTAAAATTTGGAAAGGAGAGATAGCTTGGATCATCTCTAGAAAGAGCTAGAAGATTAAGCAAATGATATTAATTTGGTTAAGTACTAATTTAGTTAAGTTTTAATGATTATGACCAACTCAATCTCAATTTAAGCAGTAAATTGAACTTGTCTCACCCAAGTGTCAATATCTATCAGAATTTTGATGTTGTTTATGTTAACAACTACTCATGCATATTCAAATTGGCATATTATATGATTTTCTTAAACAAAAAAAAGGAAAATGCACATCATCAAAATGATTCTATGGCTTGCTATTGTTAGGAGGATTAGTAATTCTTCATCATGGTGATGTTTTAGATATTCCATGTAAGGTCGCTCAAGCGACACGTTGATGAAATATAATAGAATACCTTATATGGGACATACCATAAACATAAATGTTTAAAGCTATCTAATATAATTCATTAGCATATTTAAAAATTATATAAAAATGCATTGCCCAATCCATTATTTTTAAAATTTTTACCGATTATACTATTAATATTGTTTGATATTAATTACATTTTAGTGCAAATAAATTAACATTATCACTAATAAGAAATAACAATTTTTACATTCATAATACATACATCAAATTAGGTGACAATCATAAATATGAATTCCAAACACTTGATGCCATGGATGTACTCTAAAGATAATCATTAGGTTTTCAGAGGCACATCCATCCACAAGACCTTGACATAAATTCTATAAAAAAAGAATAAAATTAAAATTTAATGAAAAATGACCTTATATATATATATATATATATATATGCACATAGACACACTACGTTATTTTAAAGCTAAACAAGAATTTTTTATAACTAAGAATAAAAATACAAAAAGTAGAAAACTTTAGTTCTAAAGAAAAAATAATAAATAAAAAAATTAAAAGCATCAAATGATCAAAAAATTATTATATAAAAGTAGCTAAGAATCTTTTTTTTTTTGTTTGGTGGGGACATTTGAGCAAATTTCATCTCAAACTCATACACACAAACAACACATACAAGAATTTGAACTCAACACTACCTGATTGATAGCTTTAGCTCTCAACCACTAAGCTAAGGTGCCTTACACAAATAAGAATTTAGTTGCAGCCATCTCTCACTTAGAAGTATCACTACAATCTAAAAGTTAATGTAAGCACTAATGAAATATGGTTTATTCTTATAATGCCTTTTTTATCTATGTTTCTCATAAACAAAATGCATTAATTATAGGAGGATTTGTTCAAAAAAAAAAAAAAAATAATAATAATATCTTATTGTTCCCCATACATAAATATGTGGTAAGGGAGGGAGAAAATAACCTCCAATAAACAATTGCCATCGCAAAAATGAAGATTTAAAATGATGAGAAATATCGATCATCTCTTAAGGGGGCATGGGTTGATATCTCTTATTTAATAATATGATTTTACTAATCTAATGAGGTGATCCTTGAATGAGAAGGGTGATATATATATTTAATTGAACAATTTTCATAAAAATTAACTTTATCAGCATCTTTATTTAGCACAAGAAATCTTAGAAGCCCTTGAATGCTTTTTATATAAATTTAGAGGCCATTCGGGATCCCTTTTATTATTATTATTTTAATTTTTAATTAATTATTTATTTAATCCTAACGTACAAAAACGTCAAGAAATTCCTTTGCACCTATGCTCCTTTGACTTTTATAAAGAGGAAAAAATAAACTAAATGAATAGATACTAATTTAATTTTAAAATTCATCAGTAATAAAAAAAGTCATCTTAAATCTAAGAAAAGAAAATAAATAGTTGTTAAATTTTAAAAAATAATCATCTTCATATTTTAATTTTTTTCAATCCTTCATATTTGAACGTAAGTAATAACTCTAATATAAAAAATGTAAACTTATATTGAGATAAAAATAATATATCAATAATTAATATTATTTATCTCAAAATAAATTTGATAATTTTAATTCATCATTGTCAATTTTTTTGTCAAAATATCTTAACACAAAATTTATTCTTCACTATATTATTGAAGGAAAAAAGTTGTGCCATCAAAATTTTGATTTTTAATGAAAATTCGCTGTAATATACATACAGTTCATTATATTATACTCAATCAAGCAGACCTAGGCATTATTAAGGAGGGTCAATCGCTCCTTATGAATTTTATAATTTTGTCTTCCTAAAAATTATTTTTGTCTTTTATTTTTATCTTAGTATATAAATTTGCCTTTTATTCATAATCCATATTATCAAGCGAGGAATCATGACTTATATTAGGGTTATTATTTAGTGACGAATTACAACTTTGATTTTCATTCCATTTTGAGATTTTTTTTTACATTTGGGTCTCTAGGCATGGTGCTCTCATTATATTTTACGCTCTTATATAAATATAAAATTTTAGATATTAAACATATAAATATATTAAAACAAACTATTGGGTTGTAGAGCTATGGATTAGATGGTCAACTTGGTGCCACATATTATGGACGGAAGAAATAAGGGCACATAGAATTAGCTTTGAAAGAGAAAATATTATATGTGGACTCCATACAGTTACATGAGCCTTGTTATATGGTGAGCCTGATTTTATCTCGGAGGCATTTGATGTTGGAGATGCAACATAGATTGGAACAATAGATCTTAGCTTCAAAATTAGGACAACGCTTTGACATTGGTTCACAGTGCCTCAACGCTCTAAGGCAATGCAATTACACTAGGATTAGGGCACCAAAATGCAATTGACAAAGAGGTTTTACCGACCCCATCGAAACAATGCCACATTTCTCAACTTGTGCAAAAGTCTTATTACAAAATACTCACTAAGCACCATGTCGCAGCACCGCAGAGCTACAAGTCAAGAGATTTCATATTTAGACAATTTTTTCTACAATTTTATAATCTTAATGTATTTTTCTCTTTAAATGAAGTATGTGCCATAGAGTTACTAAAGTATAGAGAATAGATAAGTGTAATTTGTATTATTCTCATTTTTTTTCTTTCAGTGTATTTCTTGGTGGTGTGGCTCCATAATTTTTTCTAATTCTTGATTTTTCACATTAAATCTAGTGTCTTCTCTCAGTGAATCTTTATTTTTTATGTTTTATTTATTTCATGTATGCTCAAAAAATACTTAGAATTTGTTTTCCATATACATGATCCATTTTCTTCCCTTCAATCAAAATATGACATATGTAAAAGTTTGTTTTTTTAATGATAAATTAAACTTATTTTATATTATATTTGACTTGAATTAATAAATTAAACTTATTTTTAAATCATATTTATTACACGGAGTACGCTATCGGAGTACTCCAGGTACTCTAAATTAAATAATTAAATCATAAGTTAAATATGCATCAAACATCATTTTAATAACTCAATACTTCTTAATAATAAATTATATATTGAATATATGAAGGGCATAAAAAATCTGAGTCTAAATTTTAAAATCTTTTAAAATATTAGGAACGTATCATGAAGTCAGACAATATTTTTTTACAAAGAAGGAAGATTGCATGTACAAATCATGTATTGTAAATTTTTTAAAAAAAAATTTAATTTTTTTTAATCATATTAAATTAATATGAATATATATATATATTTTTATATTTGAGAGGGTTCCATGATAATAATAATAATATTAATAATAAATATTATTATTATTTGAAGAATTTTTTAATGAATTTTCATGTTAGATTGGTTCCTTCCATGAAGTTTCATTTATTTGATAACATATTATATATGTATTAAATATAAAGGATAATATTATATAATTAAATATGCCAAACTGATTTAAGATGAATAGACAGTAATCTACGGGTCTAAGAAATAAATTTTTTTTTTTCAAAGGATGGTTTTTTTAATGGGATTAAGTAATTTTTATTTTTATTTCGAAATAGGGATTAAGTTTTTTTTAATTACTTTAAAAGTAAGAATTATTATTTTTAAAATTAATTTATTTTAAGAAAATTAATTATTTGAATAATAATTAATTTTAAATATCTATTATTTTAAGAACACTTAAATAGAAATTTAGAATTATTACATAGAACCACAGCCTTATAATTTACTTTGATCAAAATTTTAATTTGAATATTTTGGGTCAAAATTATTTTTTCAAAAACAAAGATTTGAGTTAAATTTTATACATAAAAAAAAAAATCTTCATGTTATCGGCATCGATTTTTCACATTATATATAAATCATATGATTTTTTGACAGATATTTTCATCACCCATTTTATATATTATCCATAAAACGTGTAGACATATCAAGAGCTTTGAAAATATATTATCTTACAAAAAAAATTATTCTAAGATCTCATTTATTTCAATAATAATTTAGCTCTCATTTCATGATTATTTCAATCCATTAGATTGCTTAATTTGCTTAATTTAAATTGGTTAAATAAATCATATGATTTTTCACCCACATTACATATAATGAGAATTATGGAGCAAGAACCATGCACTCATTCAAACATATATAACTTACTTAGGCCATGTAAAATTTATTATCTATCTTATTCTCGCTTCCTAAATTTGAACTTTTTAGGTGCTTCCTTGCACAATGATTGTTCAACACATGGAACTCAAATTTCTCCAAGATGGGGCATCCCTATCTACTTATTATTTTAATCGCTCAAGAACTACTCTTTCACAAGCCTCGAAGGAATCATGCTTTCCTCTGGCAACTATCCATTCTCCTTTAAAATACTTTCACCTACTTATTATTATTATTATTATTATTATTATTATTATTATTATTATTATTTAAATTATACATCCATGTATATCATTAATTCCTTTTTTAATATAGAGATGGGTTATATCTATGTTTGTTGAGAGCTACATCAAGAACATCACCCATATTGAGAAGTATGAAATGGTCCCGCACTATAGCTTCTTCAAGCAATGACTTCCTCCTTATTTTCTTTACTACCAAAAAATTTCTATGAGAGGTTAAAAAATGAGAGCATTATTCTAAAATATTCAAAAAGTTTTGAGTTACACAAAGATGGTATAATAGTGGAAGGTGAATCTACACCCATAAATGCGATGAATCATCTTGGTACGCCAATAAATCAAGATTTGCAACATCTTCAAATCTCCTTCATTTCAAAAGATTATGAGCTCCTTGAACTGATTGAAAGATCCTGCCAGCCATGGTTGCATCATCTAAGAAAATCTTGTAGACCTAGGTTGCTTTATGTGAGTCACTATAGCACCCAAGAGGGAGAGTGAATTGAGTGATATTAAAAATTTTAAAAGTTAAATATTAAATTTTATGTTTTAGTAGAAAATTAATTTTGATTTTATAATGACAAGATACAATTCTTAATGCAACAAAAATAAAAAAAACAATAAAGTAAAGAGAGATAATACACACAATATTTATGGTTCTAATCAACACCGCTTTTACGACTTTAGCCATCTAGAATCCACTAAATGCAAATTAGCTTACAAATAGTACTCTCCTATACAAGTACAATAACAATATGTACTTCCTACAAAGAGTTGAGTACAATCCCAAGATAAATTTTACAACTCAAAAGAAAATATAAAATAATAAATTTTGATAAAATAAATTTCTCACAAATATAGAAGCTATCCAATTCAAAAAAAATGATCTCACTACTTATAAATGATCACTTTACAACTTAAAATTTGGCAAGATAAAATGCTCACTTAATATGATAAGAAATAATAAAATAAATAGCTTAAAGTAATCTTACTAAGATGTTTATGTTATTATAATTTGTAGACTAATATAAAATGATTTCAAGATATATTCATAATATTCTTTACACAATAAAATAAAAAGGAATAATTTATTATATTTTTAACCAAAAAGGTGCTTTCAATTAATGCAAATAATCTCAAAATACTTAAATAAAATTAGTATATGATCTAGTAAATTAGTTTTTTAATTAAAAGAGAGATCTAAGCTTTAAAAAATAATTTCAGCACAATAAATTAATTTAAAATGCTTAAAATATACTTTAAAATAGATCTATGAATAAATGATCTTCAAATAAGACTAATGAAGAAATATTTCAAAACCAAAAGAAATTTGTTAAGATAAAATTTAAGAAGTTGAAATAAGTTTTACAAACTATAACAAGAGTTTTTACAAAAAAAATGATAAGAAACTTGTGATGAAAACTTAGACTTTGATGTCCAAAAGACTAATCCACCAAAAGTATAAATTGAAAGAATAAATATGGTGAAATAGTACGAACAACTAAAAGGAATTAAGATCAAGAAAATAAACTCAAGTAATTTGAGAAAGGTTGCTTAGTTGAATATGTTGAAGCTTCCAAACCAAGGATTTGAACTTGCAATATTTTGAGAACACTTGGAAGGAAAATCTAGAAAATTTTATCTTAGATTTGCTAGATATTTTGAATTAGAATGAAGAATACATTCATGAAGAGAATAAGGGCTATTTATAATGAAGGTCATTTTAAATTATTTCAAAAAAATATATTATTCTAACATTTTATTATATAATAATTTAATATTCAATAAAAATATAATTTATATTAAATAAATATTAAATTAAAGCAGCCAAAATTTTGCTATTCACATGGGCAATAAAAAATAATCAAATATGGTTTAATATATTCAAAGCATGTCGCATTCATTCATTAATAAAATCATAATGTTTGAAAAGTCATAATAAATTCAATCAAATATGGGTCATGTAACCTATCATTAAAAAAAAAAATCCAAGGAACCATTGGAGATGAAATGAGATGTAAATTCCTTGATTATAAAATGAGTTTAAAATACAAAATTTCATATATTTGTTAATATAATCATACATATGTTATCATATAACCTTCAAATTAAATTAAAATACATAATTATATTATAAATAAAATAGTTACACTTAATAGTCATAATTTATTATCATTTATTATTTTGATAATTCAAATGCTATGTATGAAACATATAATTGAATGTTATTTAGATAGAGATTTATATAAATTAGGATATTAAAATGTTTAAAAGTGAAATATTAAATTTTTAATTTTAGTAGAAAATTAATTTTTGATTTTATAATGACAAGATACAATTTTAATGCAGAAATAAAAGAACAATAAAGTAAAGAGACAATAGTTACATAATTTCTGATTTTATTGTTCACTCTTTAAATAATTGTGTGTGTGTGTTTGATTTCACAATAAAGTTAACTTTACTCTACATAATTTTCTAGAACATTACAAATATAGAGCTTGTTAAATATACAAGCATACATAAAATGAAAGTCGTATTAGAGCCATGATGGGGTAAATCCCATAACGGGATTCTTCGATGAAAGAATGCTAAATAGATCAAATTATTTATTCTAAAAGCTTACCAAAGTTGGGTAAATGTTATTTTGTAATCTTCAAACCTTGACTATATATTATATCATTATGATAAATCCTTTGCAATTATAATCAAAATAATTCATGATCTTTTTATCCTTACTTCATCACATATGTGTGTAATTCAAAAGTTGTCTTGTGGAGTCCTATTTATGTTGACTGCTTGGAGTTACAAAATTTTATGAATTTATTTTATTATCTCTCAAGACAGTCATCTATTTAGCACAATTCTCTATCCATCAAATTCTTCCACTGCTTTATGGCTTCTTCTTCTTTGCCCAAATTGTAATCTTATGATTAGAAATTCAAAAAATAATAGTTTAATTAAAATTTTGAATTAATGAGTTTCCTTTAAATGAAGAAGACCATAATAAATGGTCTTTTACTCCAAAGATAAATATCTAATTTATCAATCGCATTCTTTTGATTTTAAAGGAAAAAACTTTTGTTAAAATGGTAGAACAATCTATCACTATTTTAGATAAAATCATTTATCTATTGACTCAAGAAGATTTGCATAGATATATGCAAGATTATAAATATATTCACATTGGTTTAATCCAAATAGCATTTAAACTCTTAACTCTAAAAGGGATAAATTTGTTTGAGAGATAATGCCTTAATAAGGCTCAATCTATGGGAGTAATTTAAATTCCATGTCATAGTCTATTTTAATACCTTTCCTAATTTAAGTCTATCTTTAACATACATAAATCTATTTGAAGCAATTAAACTTCAAACAACTTCATGGTTATGATTTTCTGGGATAAAACTATTGTAATTATTTTCAAATTACATTTTGTGTTTTAAAAAAGCTATTCAACCATTTGAACGAATAATTTTAATAAAACAAACTTATTATTTGAAATAATTAATGAGTCATTAAGAATTAAGTTATTTTCCATGAATCTTGGTCTAAACCATTGGTTGTCATTCCAACCCTTATAAACCAAGATATTGAAAATCTAGACTTCTAATGGTGATGTTAAGTGGTTTAATTCACCTAAGATCTATAATGCTTCCAATAAGTATTTTTCTTTGGAGACCAAGGTAAGAATCTAGAAGTTCTCCCCCATATTAATAAACACCAATCAAGTATCGATTAAAGCCCAATAATCTTTATCACCCAAGAGAGAAAAATGAATCTCCCACCCCTCCAAATAAATTTTAGTTTTAATGAACTATCAAAAGTCTAGAGAGACAGCTCAAAAAAGAATATAGATAACCAAAATATGATCACTTTCGTAAGTGGTATAGAAATATCACCTTGGAAAGTCAACTAATCAAATATCCAACATATATTTTGAAGAAATGACTAAACGTAATAAGAAAGGAAAGGCAACAATCCCCTTTGTTGCATGGTACTCCAAATTACACTTAATCATCCCAATAAGCTATTTTAAGCAACAAAAATGGATAAATGAGCAGTAAAATGGTAGAAACTCTTATCCTCCACCTATTGCCCATATATATTTGATAAACCATTAGATATTATAGCCTTTGAAAAGACATCGATCCTCAAGCTTTGAAAGAATTTATTGTTATAAGTAAATAACTTAATTATAGCAATAGTATGCTTCAAATCATTTCGATCATTTGTTTAGCCTAGAATCAAAAAATTGATCAATTATTTAAACTAAAATCTTCTATGCATGAGAAACTAGAGGAATTAAGGAACATCTTCGCCTTGCTAAAACCCCTTTTCAACCTCCTCCTAAACTTATGTTTAGATTAGACCAACCACTAAAGATATTCAAGATTTAGTCTTCAAACTAAAGGATCATTTTTAGAAACATTAGAAGATATTGTCTCTAATGAATCTCTAGAAAATTTTGCAAAATGATTAGATTGAAGTATTTTCAGAATTTTCAAATTCAAAATCCTTTAGATATTCAAAAAATATCTTATCCTAAAATGAATTTAGATAAGCATTATTATAAAAGACCGACGTCTCAAGATTTACTCTTTGAAGAATCTACAGACTTCTTATGATGGTAATTCTCTATAAATGGAACATTGATGGACTATGAACATCAAATCCATCAAACATTGCAATGTAATGTTAATGTTTGCTTGCCTTCAAGCAAGGCAATCAGATAGTCAAATCCCTTAAATTTGCCCAAGCTATTGCTCTGGCTTCTCGTGAGTACTCAAAGGCTAGTGGGACCATTATCTCTTAGAGCAAAGAAGATGATTTATTTAGTAAAATGTTTAGTATAAAACACCTACCAAAAGAATAGCAAAAAACTAATTGAAAATAATGTTTATAATCTTCTCCATGCTATCCTAGATCATTTTACCGTAATAATTAGAGATCAAGGAGAAAAACTCACTCATCAAAAAATTATGTTGTCCTTCCCTTACACATTTTATATGGTATAAGGATGTCTTCTTAGCTAGAGTAATGACTTTAAATGAATAATAGCTTACATTGGAAGCAAAAAATTATAGAATGTACAAACCTTTTGTAAAAGGTTAATACCCATCTTCAATTGTTTGATGGGACAATCCCTTACAAAACTCTTACTATGGAAATCTTATATCCGCTTGTATTAGTAAAGGTTTAACCCTTTGTTCCAATATAAAGTTAGATCATCAAATCAAACAGAATGCCTTGAACTAAGACAACTCTGAGTTCTCAAGGATCAATTTTGAACCTCCGATGCATACCTCCACAAGAAAGAAGGGTAAAAAAAAGGTAGAGTATAAATCTAAACAAATAAAGAGGACTAATAACACCTCTAAAAAATAAGCACCTAAGAAAAAATCTATAAAGAAATTAATTGCTATAAATGCAAATGTGTCATTATGCTAATTGATGTAGTGTTAAGAAGAAATTAAATGAATTAAAAATTGATGAAGGGTTGAAACAAACCATCTTGAAAATTCTTTTAACTTTACCAAAATGATGTTCAAGTGAAGAAGAAATAAATAATTTTTCTTCTTCATCCGATGAAGATAGATTTGAATGTTGCAACTTGTCAACTGGCTATAAAAAATATAATCAAAATGTCTTTTACCCAATGATTAAAAAGACCAACTCATAAAACTATTAATTCAAGTTGATGACTCATCAACTCAAGCAAAATCAATAAAATCTTAAATAAAGGAACCGTGATAATCATTTTTTGGCTTCCCATATACTCCGGGAAGAAAGTATATCAGAAGAATTGAGAAAATATTCATCCAAATAAGTATCTCTAATGATTTAAACATGAAGTAGACATCATTACAACAAAAAATCGAGATATTAAAGTCAAACAAGATCAAATGAATAAATAATGGATTTTGAAATAAATCAATATTCAACTTATTCTCAATCTATTAATCTAAGACAACAATCAATTTAAAGATAAAAACTTCGCTAATCCAAGATTACTATAAAGTATTCAAAAGGAAATATATCAAAATGATATATTTCCATAATTAATTAAATAATGAATTCATATTACATAATCTTAATGCCCTTGTTGATAGTGGTGTAGATTTAAATTGTATTCTAAAGGACTTATACCCCAAATATTTTGAAAAGATCACCGTAAGCTTAAACTCTGAGAAATCCTACAAATTGACTAAAATTATTTGTTGTATAATTTATTAAGATGATCTTTATATTACTACTTGCTAGTCTTAACTTAGCATATTATTTGGGAACACCTTTTCTTCTCAAAATAATTCCCAATACAAGGATTGATCATATCAATTAATGAAATTTGGGATGAAAAGATTATCTTATTTATCACCAATCTTAAAGAAATTATTATAATGAAATAAATAGATTTCATAATAAGTCATGCATTTAAACTATTTAAAGTTTGAAATTTTGATTTAACTATGAAACAAAAAAATTATGCTTTAATTATAAGAAAATCTAATATTGTTACAATATTTATATATGTGGTGAAAATCATTTTCAACAAAAAAATGCATTGTTGAACTTTGTACATGAAATTAATGAGCATATTATTCTACAAAAAACGACCATGTCATAATGAATATTATCTATTTTATGTAAAGTCAGATTTAATTAACTAAAAAATTAATTCATAATCTTACTCTCCTTGAGTTATAACATTTTATTATGAATGTGATTGAAAAGAGAGAGGAACCTAGACTTATAATCAATTAGCCTAATAAAGTTTTAAATGAATTAGATGTCCTCTTCCTAATAAAAGAGATTTTTTTTTAATAAATAAAATAAAAATATTTTTCAAATTTGATTTAAAAATTTATTTGTTAGATTCGTCAAATAAGAAGATATATATAAAATAAAATTACTATTCCATTCTAATTATAGAATGAATGCCGCAATTTAGCTAAAAAATGCTCCATCTTAATTTCATAAAATGTAAAGTTGAGATAACTAAATTAGTCCAAATGGAAAATTTCCACATGAAAATTAAAATTTTGGAAAGAGAGGATACCTATGTGTTGTCTATGTCAATTGAAGCCTTCTATGTATGATTCACAATCATAGTATGAAGTCACTTATATTTTTTATTCGATAATTAATAATTTGATTTTATTTTAGTGCCCTAATTTTGGCATAAAAAATTTCATATAGTATATTATATATATATATATATATATATATATATATATATATATATATATATATATATATATATATATATATATATATATATATATATATAATTTTAGACATTATATATAAATATATTAAAACAATAAATATGGGTTGTTATATGGATTAGATGGTGAAATCATGCCACATGGTATAATTAACGCACATGGAATTAGCTTTTGAAAGAGAGAATATTATATGGACAAATAATTTGTTATATGGTGAGCCTAATTTTTATCCCTTAAGCAACTTTATAGAGCATAACATTAAGATTGGAACAATAGACCTTTTTAATTAGAGGAGGCATTACATTAATAAACTCTAAGGAAATGTCAACTAGATTATGGCACCAAAACTCAAAATTGACAAAAATTTTCCCTGATTAAAGCAAAATAATCGCTTGAAAGGCAAAAAAAAAAGAGTAGATAGTAAATAGAGTGTCGTCACAAAGATGCTACAAGAAGACTTCATATTTAGAAAATTTTTCTTTGTATTCTTTATGTATTTTTTCTTTGTGTTACAATTATATTTCTAGAACTAAAGTAGAACTCCATAAGTGTAATTTATATTATTCTTACTTTTTTCTTTTGTATTTCTTAGTGTCTCTATAATTTTTTCAATTTTATATTTTTCACATTAAATTTTCTTTTAGAATTTTATTTAGGTTTTCATTTATTTTGTGTATGCTCTAAAACACTTGAACTTGTTTTTCATATATATGAATTTATTAACATATTCAAAATATGACATGTAAAAGTTTATTTTTTTAATGATAAATTAATTATTTTATATTATATATTGACTTTAATTGATAAATCAAACTTATTTTAATCATATTTATTGTAGAATATGATGTATGGAGTAAATTACTATGTGCACTCAAAGTACTCTAAATTAAATAGCTAAATCATAAGTTAAATATACAAACATCATTTTAATAACTCCATTTAGTAATAAATTTTGTTGAATATATGAAGTGCACAAATATACTAAGAGTATGCCCATGTATAAGAAACCCATATAAAATCATATTATTATTATTTGAAGCATTTTTAAAATTTCATGTTATTTATTCTTCATGAAGTATTTATTTGATAATATATTATATATGTATTAAATATAAAGGATAATATTATATACTAAATATGCTAAAATTTAAAGATGGATCCAAGTCCCTAATCTTAATAGACTAGTCTCTTCAAAAGAAAATTTTTTTTTCCAAATTTTTTTAGTTTATTAAATAAATAATTAATTAAAAAATTATAAAATTAAATAATAAATGGGATCTAATGGCCTCTAAATTTATATGAAAAGCCAAGGGCTTCTAAGATTTTGTAAATAAAGATGTCGATAAAGTTAATTTTATGAAAATTATTCAATTAAATTTTATATTGGTATACATTGTGATAAGTTAATTTTAGCTATATTTGTTATAGTAAAATAACTAAAGCCAGCTAAGAAGTCTTGGGTGTATAAAATATTTTTTACAATAGTCAAATATTTCTTTTAGCCATCTTCATAAAATTATAGTTATAAACTTAGCTTTCATATCAGAGATTCAAATGTAACCAATATACAACCAATCACAAATGGCATTTATTTTGATCTAAATTTTGATATATGGATAAATGTTTTATTTGATTCATGAAATAATTTATGAGAATGGGTAATCTAATGGTCAAAATATATGTGTGTTATATATATATATATATATATATATAAGATATCAACCCATGCCCCTTAAGAGATGATCCATTTTTATCATTTTAAATCTTCTTTGTGAGGATAATTGTTTATTAGGTTATTTTCTCCCTCCTTACCAATATATTTATGTATGAGCAATAAAATATTTTTATTACTTTTTTTTTTTGGTGAACAATCCTTCATAATTAATGCATTTTGTTTATGAGAAATATTAGATAAAAATGCATTAGAGAAAACCATATTTCATTAGTCATACATTAAATTTTAGATTGTTGTGATACTTAAGAGAGAATATTAAATTAGATTCTTAGTTGTGAAGGCACTTTAGAAATAATTGAGAGTTAAAGTCAACCAAGTGGTCTTGATTTAAATTCTTTAAAAAAATTGTGTTTTAAATGTAAAAATTTGAGATTAAGCTCAATATCCTAAAACAATAAAAAAAAAATTCAACTTTTATATAAGATTTTTTGATCATTTGGTTTTAAATTTTATTTATTTATTATTTTTTCTTTAAAACTAAAGTTTTCTACCTTTGTATTTTATTCTGTTATAAAAATATTCTAATCTTTAAAAATTCTATATATATATAATCATTTTTTACAAAATTTAATTTTATTATTTTTTTATAAATTTATGTCAATCTAATATGTGCCTTAAACCTAATGATTATCTTAGAGTTCATATGGCATAATGTTTAATTAATATAATAAAATTAGATATATTATGAATAAAAATTGTTATTTCTTATAATGTTAATTTATTTTACTAAAAAGTGATTACATTGAACAATATTAATAGTAGAATCAAAATATAAAAAAAAATAATGATTCTTCTATTATGATGTTAAAAAATTACTTGCTTAAGCATTTCTATATACTTTAAATAGAAATGAATTATATAAGTTCAAACATTTATGCCTATGTAATATAAGGTATTCTATTATATTTCATCAATGCATATACATCAATTACATGGAATATTTAAAAAACGCCATGATGAAGAATCATATAATATGCCAATTTGAATATGCTAGTTTTAACATAAAGAATTAAAATTTAATAAATATTATGCTTGTAGTTGTTCAAATTATTGTTTAAGTTATTATTATTATTATTATTATTAAATTATTATTAACCAAATTAATTATCCTTTTAATTTATTTTAGATGATAAGATTTCTCCTTTCCAAATTTTGTTAATTCAAATTTATTAATTCATAAATTTTAACATTTAGTTAAAAAATATTATAAACTTAAGTTGACAGAATTTACCTAAAAAATTAAAAAATGATTTATATTTGAGATTTTAACCATTTATATTAAATCAAAAATTCATATATAAGTTCAAACCATTTTTATATACTAACAATTTAATTAGTTAAGTGGACTCATTGGTATAAGATTCAATTTCTTATCTTAAAATATTTTGTAAATATTTTAATTATTAATAGATCTCTAAAATGTGGTTATAACATCAACAAGTCAAATAAAATTTAATTTGTTATTTTGACCCAATAAATAAAATCATTGTAACCTATGTTAAAGGATTTATCAAATTATTATGTTCTAACCATAATTAATAGATTAAACTAAGATCTTTCAAAATAGGTCATTAATAATTATGTTCTAATCATGGCCTACCATCAATATTGATTTAACCTCCACAATAGTCCATCGCCAAATTTAAATATTTTGAGTCAATGAATCAAATCAATTTGTGAAACCTATGTTAAAGATTAAACCATCAAATTATGTTCTAATCATAATTATACTAGATTAACCAATCTATAAATCATTAATAATTTCAAAAAATATCATGGCCTACCATATTAATGGTCATTATTATTTATCAATGACTAATATAGCCAAATAATATCTTGAAGCTTTATTAGACTTTTGAACTAATTTAATTTAAAATAGACCTATTTAACTCTATAAGATCAAAGCTATCAAATTGGCCATATTGATAAACATAAGACTCAAATAAATTTCAATATTAAACATATCTCACTTAACACCAAAGCTCTGAAATTAATTATCAAAAGAACCTACCACCACTTAAAAATCTCATTACCTAATTAGTTTGGTAAAAAAAAGCTTTTCATTTTATGTCGAAAATTTGTCAAAAATTCTAATGGTATCGAAATATAACATTTTTTTTTAGTTAAATGTTTAAATTTTAATTCACCCATCTCTATAATTCTTCAAAAAATAAAAATATAAAATCTAATAATAATAATTTAATAATAATTATAAAAGTAAACTAAATTTTAATTATAATTTTTTAAAATAATTAAACAAGATATATAGGTATGCTAGAAATATGTTGTAATATTTGATTTAAATATCTCAGTTAGAAAATAAATTATAGTTAAATATTCAAATATATATCTTAGGGATTTGAAAATCTATACATGGCTTCCAGAGAGCTCAAGCTTATAAATTAAAAAAAAAGTTGATGATTCTTTAAAAATTGTTTAAGAAGGTTTTAAATTTTCTTAAAATTTTAAAATGGAAGTAAGTTTAATTGATTATTGATCTTCTATATAAGATTATTTTATTTATCTAATTTATTTTATAAGAAGTTTTATTACAAATTTCTTAACATACAATATTTTTTAAAATTATATTATTATTATTACATTATTGAGTTGTTGTTGTTGTTGTTATTGTTATTGTTATTATTATTATTATTATTATTATTATTATTATTATTATTATTATTATACATATATTATTATTATTATAGAAATTTATACACATACCACACATTTCATATTTACAAATCTAACAACAAAGTTAGACATTTAGTTATCTAACACATTATAATTTAGTTGTCAACACCTTATACTTGAAATGTGCCTTTGTTTTAAAAAATGAGTTGGGGATGTTGATGATCATTAAATATGTAAAAGTAAAATATATATATGCATCCTCCTAAAACTATAAATCAATCATATATATTATTGTCATCACAATTGACTTTAAGAAAATTAATATAATCATTGATATGATATTATTGTTTTCCTTGAAAATAAAGAGTTATAATTCTTTAGACATTATAATATATAATATATATAACAATTCAAAAATAATATTTTTTTCTTTAGATATATTATGTTTACAAATATATTATATATATATGTATTATATATATATATATCTTCTATAATAATCTAAATTATTTTTCATGTATTTATCTCTCCTCCATCAATTTCATGCTCGGGGCAATCCACCATCAAGAAAATGTGCTAGCCACATAGCCATAATCTCTAAAGTATATAGGGTTGACAAGCTCTCGAGTATCAAATTATAGCCATTTGTGGAATCTAAGATTTATACATTCTCTATCAAAAAAAGTATCATTAAAGTTAAACATTCAAATTAAGCAATTAATAATGCACTATCATAAGCAAGCTATACTACATGAATATTTAATTAATTTAAATATATGCATACCTATAAAGTGGAACAATATTTTCCAAGGGTCTCAAGCTTGTAGAGAAGGAGATTTGATGATATTTCTAATCTTATCACCTCGAGTACAAAAGATGACCAAATCACGGTCATTATTGGAACCGATTCACCTCCCACTATAATCCCATTCTTACAGAACCCAAAGCTTTTGAATGTTTTAGAATAATGCTCTCACTTCGTAGAAATTTTTTGGTAGTAAAGCTAATAAGGTGGAACTCATTGCTTGAAAGAAGCTATGATGCGGAACCATTCCATACCTCTATGGGGTGATTTTCTTGACATCTCAACAAACTTAGATATAACCCATCTCGATATCGAACAAAATTTTAAAGTGATATATATATAAATCTAATTATTATTTTTTTTTAAAAAAGAAGTGAAATTTATTTACTAAAGGAGAAAACATAGTTGCCAAAATGCTTAGCATGATTTCTTCTCCAGGCTTGTGAAAGAGTAGTTCCGAGAAGCAATTGAAATAATAGTAACTGAAAGGGATACCCCAAACTGAGAAATCTAGTTCATTCCATCTTTTAGTTTAGTAACTTACTTCTTTGCTCAACGGATCGTTCACTCTTCACCGCCAATCCGTCGCCCTACCGCTAGCCACAGCTGTGCATCACGCCTCTCGGTGGATTGCTATCACAGGTACGTTACCTTGGTTGCCTCAGGTGAACTTCTCTTCTCTGTGACAACAAGTTATGCGATCGCCTCTACCCTTTTTTTTGTTTGTGGAGTTCAAAATCTGGAGAGATTGGAAACCACAGTAGTAGATTGGGAGTGGTGGAGTTCATTTGTGTTAATGTTGAGGGGAGGAGTGGTGAGGAAAGGATAGTATTGCTTCTTGGGCTGGATTATAACTTTGCTTTGCATATTTTGCTTGATACTAGTTCTTGGAGTGGTAAATACTAATTTTAAATTTTTTGGCACTTAAGAAAACACAAATTCTATAGTTCAATTCATTGAATTACACATAAAAAGCCTTGGATATCAAATGTAAGTTATTTTGTTGATTGGTTTCGACTTTTTTAGGCACTAGCTTGAAGTTCTAAGTGCACTTAGAAAATTATTTTTTACTATGTTTGAGCTAGTGTGCATCTAATCTGAGATAGAACAATGTGTTGTTAGGTATTGATTAGTCTTCATAACTCAATTGAAGCACGTAGCTTTAGTGGAATTTGGTATTGTTGCATTTCTATAATTGCAATTTCTTCATATATAGGAATTGAGCGAGTAATGACGTATCGAATGAATTTTAAAATGAAATTATATTATCATAATAATTTTTATTAGATCTAAATAATGTAACATTTATTTATATTTTGTAATGAACATGATATCTTTGTTAAATGATAAATTTTAATTTCAATATTACATTCTTTTTTTATTTATGTTCTTATTCTTTAAAAAAATATTATTTAATTTTAACAGATTTAAATCCTCAAATAACTTACCAAGCATCTTTTTGGATTTAGCAGGATTTAATAAATCGATTACCAAACACTTTTCAGGATTTAACAGCTCAGGATTTACCAAATCCATATGTACTAGATTTACTAAATCCTACTTGAAATAAATCCAATCCATTGCCAAACACCCCATAGTATATTTATATATTTATCATATTATTTTTATATATTTATATATTTAATATATAAAATTATATATTTATTTATCTAATATTTTTTAAGCTTAAAAAATACATTTTATTCTTAAAAATATATTTTTGATGTGATATTATATTAAAATTTAGATAATAAATATGTAAATATATAAGAATTATGTGGTATATAGGCTAAGCCCAATTGTATTACCCAAAAGGGAGAAGAAAAGAAAAGAAAAAATACAAACATGATCAACATAAGTCATAAAAACTGAATGGACTCGGTAGGCTCGAATGGCAAAAGGTTCACCTGACTAGCGATCTCTCCGGGTTGCCAAGAACAATAAGCTCAAAGAAACACCTCAAGGATCATATAGAGTTAACAGAGATAGGCCACCCAAGGCCAATATCAAAGAGGAAACTAACTTCGCCGGGATCAAATCGTTCAAGTAAACATCCTTCAACAAAGAAGAGAAAGAGTTAAGAACTCAGCATCGCACTTGGCCATCCATGGGAAATCACAAGACTAATAGTGGCACCAACTCGCCCAAAAAACAAGACCCTACAAACTCATCCTTGTCCAACCAAAAGCAAAAGAAAGAACCCAACATTTCCTACCACAAAACTCCAAAGCTGTAAACATAAAACCAGGACAATCAGCAAAAGCCCATCAATGGCAATGAGACATGCTCGACATCAGGACCGTAATTCCTCCACTTCTCCAAAACAGTAGAGACAAAAGTAAACCAAGCATCTTTGAACTTCCAACGTCTAAGTTTAAAAATAACTCTAGTTTTGATCTTATGACATAGTGCAATGAAGGAAACCTCTTATACGGAAAAGCCTATTGTTTCTTTCACACCATATAGTGTAAACAATAATCACAATGGTTAGTAGATACAAACACTTCAAATCCTTGTGCTCATGGATAGAAGAGGCAGCAAGCACTTGTTGTAGAATGGGTTGAAACAAAAAAAACTCCCATTGGGCAAAAGATTTCTAATAAGTTTAAAGGAAAAGGGACAGGCAAAAAAGAGATGGGTAAGTGATTCCTTTTCACAATGACAAAAGCCGCAATAGAGAATAGGACCAAGACCACAGAAGCTGAGTACATCAGAAATTTTAAGCCCTTCGATGATAGCCATCCAGCAAAAAATTGCATAGTTAACATCATAGCTTTTGAACCAAATATCATTAAACCACTCCACTAATGGTGAATTAATAAAAATAGCATCCGTCCTTCATTAGAGATTCCATTTACACCATTCAAAAGGTATCCAACCTAGAGAAAGCGGTAGAAGTCTAATAGAGTTAAAACAAGTGGGTTCCTAACTTCAAGTAGAAAGAAGAGACCGACTTTGGAGTCTGATTATAGAACTTAGGGGAGGTTCTCATAAATCAAACAAAGAAAAGCATTTAGACCCATAAATCTCTAAAGAGATTTACTCTATCCTAAGGATCAAAGAAAATGGAGCAAGATAAGCCATCCCCAATCGAGACATAATCACTACTAAACCACAAGGCATAGAGAGTTCCCTCCATGAGCGAGGAGCAGAGATCTATTCCAAATTGAGCCATACTTGTTCCACACACCAAGCGAAACAAGGTACGATTGAAGACTTTCCATAGAACCTTGATTTTACAGGACATTTAGTGTATTAGCATTGGAGGCCCGTTCCTCATTTCCCTCTAGTTAAAGTTGTCCTATTCCAAGAGATTATTTGTAGTTTCTTAACCGTATCATCGTGAAAGAAGAATTTCAAGTAATAGAGGTGATCTTCTTGAGTATATTCTTAGAGTACCAAAGCCCTTAACCGGTAAGTTAAATAGCATAATCGATGATCTAATAAGCTGTAATCAAAAGAGAACCACTTGAATTTCCAACCCACAAGCCAGGAGGAGAGCTTGTCCGGAGGATGTAAATGATTATATTTCGGGGTTCCACACTAGAGGAAGACCAGTATTTAAGAGGAACACACCCTTGTCAATATTCAAGATCATTGGATCCTTCGGGAGGACTTAGAAGCGATTTTAGATTTAATATAGTTAACTTCAAGTCCACATGAGGAGAAAGTGTTGAGGGTTTCTAAAGAGCAAAAGCCGGTTTGGGGACTTCCCTAAGATAAGGATGTCATCGAAAAGAAGATGAGATAGAGTTACACGAAGCCGGTGGTTTGAAAGAGAATCCAATACACTTTTGTCCAGAAGACATGAGAAAATGTCCAGAATGATGGTAAAAAGAAAAGGAGATAAGGGGCACCCTTGTCTAAGCCCAATGGAGGAGGAGAAGTAACCTTTAATTTGACAATTTAGAATAATGAAAAAAGGAATATATACATGCCTCCACCCATTTGACAAATATTTGAGGGAAACCTTTCTAGGTCATTCTGAGGAGAAGGGTCTTGTGGTTAACACAATCAAAAGCCTTTTTAAGGTTAGTCTTGATGAAGAAGGAATTATGGTGGCTCTTTTTGGTAGCCCATATCTCATGTCGAAAGCGATGTTATCCACTATATCCCTTTGCTTAATGAAGCGATTGGTAGTGAATGATGCTTGGGAGAATATGTTTAAGTCTATTAACAAGAACTTTAGCGATAACCTTAAAGAAGGTATTGCATAAGAAAATAGGCCTAAAATTAGAGAAGGAATTTGCATGTTTAATTTTAGGAATTAGTGTAATCATCGTGCTTAAATAAATCAAGTAACTATTGAGTTTTAAAGAAGTGGTGAATTGCTAGCGATAATGTCCCAACTTTTAATAAAGAACTTTGATGTAAAGCCATCGAGCTAGGGGTTGTCCCCATTAATACCATGAAGAGCGAGAGAATCTCGTGGTCTAAAATAAGTCTTGAGATCAACATAATGTGAAGGGAAATGGTATCACCCATCAATATCTAAAGGGTTATCTAGAGTAAAACTTGGCTTATTAAAAAGGAATTAATAGTAATCACAAAGTTCATCAACAATCTCTTTTGGGTTGGATAGAACACCCTTATCAGTGAGTAGCTCTTTAATTAGATTGGTATTCCTCCTCTCATTAATAGAGTAATAGAAAAACTTTAGATCATCATCTGCATGAGTAAGCCAGAAGCACTTGGCACGCTGCTTGACCTAAAGACTCTCCTTTTCAATATCCATGTATTAGCATTAACATCCTTGATGTTGTGGAGATATGTCATATTAAGCGTCGCTCTCCAAAAGTTGCAAAAAATGCTCCTAATCCTTTTAAGTTTTTCAATTCTTGTCAAGTGGAGACTATTCCTATAAAAGCTCTTAAGGATTCTCTAACTCATTTAAGCTTCTTAAATAGCACAAAGGAAGGGTCACCAATATAGTAGAGACCATGTACTTTTGATGATATCAAGAAAATTGGGATGAAGCACCCATTATGGAACATGAACTGTGAGGCCTTTGTTCATAGTCTTGAAAGTAAATGATCAAAGGAGAGTGATCCAATGAGAGAGGAGGAGGAGCCTTGTAGGAGGAAACAGGAAAAAGGTCTAGCCATGATAAATTGTATAGGACACTATCAATTTTGGACTTAATCAAATTGTCAACTCTTTCATTTGACCGAGTGAAAAATAGCCCCAAACTAGGAAGATCAAGTAACACCGCTTGGTTCACATAATCTTTAAAGTCAGATAGTCGATTAGGAGGAATCAAGTTTCCCCCATCTTTATCATGTGAATAAAGAACGCAATTAAAGTCTCCCAAAAGCAGCCAAGGAGAGTCCATGGAGCTAGAAATAAGTTGAATAGCTTCCCAAAGCAATTTTATGTCCAAAGCATCATTGTGGGCATAAACCCATGTAACATGGAACCCCTAAAAAAGGGAGAAGAGACATCTCCATGTATAAATTGATACGTGGTAAGAAGTGGAGTAAAGGAGAGAACATCCAAATTCCATTTCATCCAAATGCGACCCCCGAGGCAGCAATCAAAATTGTCAGAGCTTCCCTCAAAGGGAAAAAGGGTAAGTTTTCTATTTGAAGAAACATCCAGAGAAGAATCCATGCATAGTTTGGTTTCCAAAAGGTAAAACGTAACAAGTTGAAAGTCTTTAATAGTTCTCAAACAGTCACAGGTTTGTCCCATAACTAATAGTCCCCGCACATTCCAACCCAGCTAAGGAGTCATAAGGAACAATTAATAGTTTTTCCCTTCTTAGCCTTTTGAGCTAAGGAAGAGAGGCGGGACTTGGACACACTCTTATCTTGAGTATTTTTCCTAGGTGTTTTGGGAGAGAATCCGGGGTATTGTGGTAATGGCCTTTAGGGGAGCACGCATAACGAATGAGTGGTTATGTTGTAAGTAGAGTTTGTATTAGAGGTTGTAAAAGGATCATCCACTCAAGGGAGGATCTACTTCCTCCAAGGAGAGGTGGGGAGGCTGGGAGTTGATTGAGGTCATTGATGGGGTTGGAATTCGAGAAGGATATTCTCGAGTTGGTTCTTTAGAAGCTAGAGGCGAGGGGCCATTTCTACAAGGGGAAGAAGAGGACGATAACATTCTGGTAGAAGTTCCAATGGTTGCTACCGTATGTTGTGGGATTATCAACACAGGGATGCCTACTGCTACACCCACAAGGCTAACGAGCCACGGGGTTAAGAGGGCATTGGGTATCAACATGTGAGAAAGTAGAGCATTTTCTAAAGGCCTGAGGCTTCCAATCAAAGATAATTGCTTGCTCAAATTTAAGCACATTTAGGTTCATGATGACTGAATCCGGAAGAGAAGATGAGGGGTTGACCTGCACATAGATTCTAGCGATGGTTAGAGATTTTGAAGCGGTGAGGTATCCTTGAGAATCTTGACATTCTGTATTAGGAAGTTTAATCAAGAGGAATTTCAAAAAATTTCTTTTATTGGAAATCCCAAAACCACTTTTAAAGATAAAAGGCCTCCCATTAAGGAAGCAAGGTCCACTATCCCAAACTAGGTCATAGTCTTCTTTGGAAGAGATTTTGAATAGAAAGAAATCACCCTCAGAGTAAGATCCAGTGACCCTTGAAAGACCATTTCTTTTGATAGCCAAAAGAGCATCATAGAAAGGTCACTCCATGGCATGATCAACTAAGGAGAGTTGCCATTCTCTCGCCGGTGAGCTACCTCAGAAGCATTTCTTCATCGAAGAGGGAGCATAAGATAGGGAGAGAGACTTACAAGAGAGCGAGTTTAAGAGATCCTTCCAATTGCAATAGGTGGGGGGGGGGGGGGGTTTAGTTGCAGGGGATTGAGGGGAGCTCTAGGGTTAGGAACCTAATAGAGCGGCGAGTATTTGAAAATGGAGGGAAGGAAGATGTGGATGCTAGGTCCAAACCTCATGATTTCAAGAGGGATGAACCGCAGACGAGATCAAAAAAGCTCAAGAAACATGACTTCCCTCGACGGAGGCTCACGAGACAGTGCTCTTCCATGCTCCAAGAGTAGCAAGAGGAAGCGCATCTTCTATTGAGTCCTCCCCGAGAACAAATGCCACTCCACCCACACCGCAAATGGAAACCCTAGTTTCATAATGCCTATTGGATGGATTTTGGTTTGGGATGATTATATCATGCATTCGATATATAGAGAAAATGCGTGCATATAATATTTGTCAGATATATTAGAAATCTATTTGATTAAAATAATAATATTAATGAAATAAACATGTGTACTTTAACAAATTGAATTAAAATTTTATAAAAGAATATATAATTTTACGTGTAAATCATTATTATTTAATTTGTATACTTATTATTTAATTTCTAATATGGCAGAGTAAGTTCTTAATTTTCATTTCCGTAGAGTAAGTTTTGTATCGACTTCGAACTTTTCTTTTCCCATCATTTGTATATTGATACACATAATGCTAGAATTAAATGATTTATTATTATTATTACCGCTTTTAAATATTCTACTAATTTATTTTCTGTGTTTTTCTATTTATAAAATAAAAAATTGTAATATTATGTCACCTATTCTATAATTTTAATAATTGACATATCTAATATTTGTATCTTATCATGTTCATATCCTTGATGATATCTCATCAATAAATTTTAAAAAATAATAATAATGAGAATAATAAATAAATGAAGATCGGCATATATAGAAGAAAGATTAATTATTATATCAATTAATTTGTATATATTTTATCATCATCATACTAAGATAAACCAACTCTTTTGAGTCCTCATGTTGGTTTTTCAAGATAATGGATCATTTGAAAATAGTCATGATGGTATATTTCATGCTTAATATATTAAAAAAAAAGTTTTGAAGTATTTCTATTATACTAAGGGGTTATTTGGATTGATAATTTTTAGTGCAAAGTAAAATAAATGAACGGTATTTTAACCTTTTAAGATATTGGATCATTTGAAAATAGTCATGATGGTATATTTCATGCTTAATATATTAAAAAAAAGTTTTTATGAAGAATTTCTATTATACTAAGGGGTTATTTGGATTGATTATTTTTAGTGCAAAGTAAAATAAATGAACGGGATTTTAACTTTTTATGTGTTTGGCATAGTGCAAAATAAGATTCTAAAATAATGCAATATATTTAGAATATAATGGAAGATATAATTTTGTTATATTTGGATTCATCTGATTAAGATGAACTCCAAATAAACCGGCCAGTATAAATATGGGTGGAACTGCCCATAGTTTTTTTTTTTTTAAATGTAGTTTTTTTTTTAATTCCTTTTCCCACTCTAATAGAAGATCTTGCCCAATAAGATAATTTTTTTCTTTCTTAGTTAAAACTTATATCCAAAATTATTTATGTAATTATATATTCTAAGTTTAATTATTTTTTATTACTACAACTTATTCATTTTGATCATAATAATATATGAAAATATATTTTATTAAACATTTTGATCAATAAAAATGAACAACCCACATAAGTACACACAATAATAGAATATTTTCTTCAGTACCCTATAAAGAAAAGTAATAATTTAACCTTCAAGCAATTTGGGACTAAATAAGATGAGCGTGTTTTATTATTAAATATAAAAATATATGAATGGGCAATGAGGTCTACTATTAAACATAAAATAAGTAATATGCACCAATTATTAGCATTACATTTTAGCATATTATTATTATTAACTATATTTATAATTTTATTAATTTCAAGTAATATAATTTTATTTTTAGAGCTTTTATATTATAATTATGTTTTTATTTTAACTTATATATGTTTATATTTAAATTATAAATTTATTTTAAAATATTTAAATGCATTTATTCATATTTATAAATCATATATTTTATATACATATTAATTATTAATTATAATTTATATGATACTTAATCTAACATTAATATTAAGTATCTCATAAGATTTTAATTAAGATTTTTCTCAAACTTTTATTAATTATTTTTTTTGTAAAAACTAGAACATAACAATTATATATTTATATATTTTTCTTATTTTTATGAAACAAAATAAAATTATCATAAATCTTATATAAAAATATGATTTATATTTAAAATTTTTAATATTTAAATTATAAAATAATAATAAATTTAATATTATTCTCAAGTATCAATAAATGATAATAAATTTTTTTGTCATGAAATTTTGATGATTAACTTGCCTATCCCTAAAAGTGATTACGCGTGAGTGTAAACTGTTATTATTGCCGATCTCCCGCAATTTATTATTCCCGTGAGTGTAAACCGTTATAGTTAATAAAATTTCTTCAAATATGAGTATTTACTGCAGTGATTATAAGCCCATTATAAAATATAAGTGGCAATGACTACTTTCTTTATAAATTTAATGCTAATAATAATTTTCAAAGATTCAATTTAACAATGATTTAAATTGTGAATTTGTTTAAAATGCATCTTCATGCCCATTTTACAACTATATTAATTGCTTCTATTTATTAGGATTTTAATGAGATTTTAAAATAAATAGTTCTTATTATTTAATACTACGTATGATCATAAATTTTATTTTTATTGTTTACTAGTAGTTACTAATATTGTTATTTTGAAATAAATTATCGATCAAATTATTTTTAAATTGAACTAAACTTTAACTTGATTTGATGCTATATGAGTAGCATTATAATTAACTTTCATTAAAAAATAATTATCTTGAGCTTAAGTACTTGTATTAAGAACATATTTGCTAAATTTTATGATATTGATATGCGGAAGAAATAATATTTTATTAATCGAGTTGTCACTTATTTTATATACAGTTCATTAATTATGGGATCAGCCTGTTCATAATTAGCTTGTTTAGAAATTATTTATGAATAATATGCGACATTCACCTCAATAGAATTTGACTAAAATATGAGTGAATAAGTTGAGCTTAAATAAAATAAAATTTTAGTTTAGTTAGCTTTTAAAGGGATCTTATAAATTACGTCAGCAATTTAATCACAATTTAGGATGCACTTGGGGTAATTTTCCGTATTTATTTGGCTATCAACTTTCTAATCTATTTTCAAAAAAATTTTATGAACGAGAGTTGTTAAAATATGATGGCTATCAAAAAGTCATATTTGACTATTTCAAAAAAAAAAAATTTATAACACTCACATTAGCTTTCTAAAAATTAATTTTTCATAACAACTTTACAATTATCTTTATAAGACTGCCATAGTGAGCATATCTAACACCTAAACCCTAAATCTAATACAAGCTATTTTATCAATTTTATCTAGCATAATCATCCCAAATGCACCCTAAGGCTTCCATAGTGAGCATATCTAACACATAAACTTCAATTTTTAGATATATTACACTCAAATCTTTAATATCACATCAAAAATATCATCACCACTCTTTTTAGAAGTGAAATGCACCATTTTAAGCACAATAAAGTGTTAGATAAGTAAATATATAACTTTAGGTGTTAGATATATAAAGATATATGAATTGTGTGATATGTAGGTAAATCTTTCTTATTATTATTATTATTATTATTATTATTATTATTATTATTATTATTATTATTATTATTATTATTATAAATATGGATAATAATCTGAGTCTTCGATGGAGTGGTCCCTATGACGACATGATATTTGAATTTTATATCATTCTTACAAATTATTTATCTTATTAACATATTCAAATGAGACATATGTTTCAAAATATCATCCTTGCTCACAATGGAAGTAAGCATAAACCATACAAACTTTATTTAAATAATAATTATACTAAATTCTTAAAAACATATGAATAAATTTATATTTTCAACATTTGTTTTACCATTTTAAAAATTAAAAACTATTTAAACTTAAATTGAATATAATAATTTCTGAAACTTTTAAAATTATGATAAATAGCTAAAGCTTCCATGATAAACCCAAATATTGAATGAACAATTTAAAATCTCCTCGATTAATACTCATTTAAATTTGTTCAAATTAATAATAAACAAATTTGAAAGTTTTTTTATTAAATATTAAAGGTTAAATGAACCAAATTTAAATATGATTTAACTGCTTATTTATGATCATAAATAAACTCATTTTTACTAGTTCAATGAGTAACTTGTTTATATTATTTAAATAAAATAGGATTGAATAAAATATTTTTAATTATATATTTAAGGGTATCTATTATAACTTAATATTACTAGTGTTTATTTCATTAATATCTTTTATTAACAAACTTATTAATTAACTCATCAGGCCATCATTATCCACCATATGCAAGATGAAAATTAAACTTTGATCTAAGGGATGAGAAATTGCATGAGGAATTAGTACAATTTACTTCTCTTTTAATTTTTTTTTTCATTTATTTTAAAAAATAAATTCTTGTCCTGAAATCTCATCAAGCTATCAAGTTTTTCTACATTAAAAAAACAAAAGTCTAAACAAAAGTTGAATACCTAATTTAATAAAAGTGATCAAAGAATATAAATACCTAGTTTATAATTTGTTTGAGCATTTTGAGTTTTCAAATTAATTTATTTGCCATTAAAGAATATGTATATATTTAATGCAATTTTTTCTTGTTTATTTATTTCAATAAATTGATTTGTTAGTATTTATTTATATTAAATGATTATAAGAAAGTTTGGTCAGCTTTATATATTTTATTTAATTTGAGTAAAGAAATTATATATTAATTCTAAATTTATTAATTTTTTATTTGTTAAATTTATAAAATTATTTATTTATAACTAAATAAAAAAGTGAAGTACTCATTTGGATTTCTTTATTAAACCGTTGAACTAATTCAATTAATGTAAATAAGCCAAGTATGATTAGTGAAAATTTTAAACAAGTCAAGTATGAACATGCATTTGATAGTTCATAGCTCAAGCTCGAGACAAATATGAAAAACTTATAATATGATTGAATCAAGTCCAATTCATAATATACCTTGACTCATTTTGATTATAGTCGTACATTGGCACCTAAAGTGTGTTCATATATATAATTTAATCTATTTAAGAAAAAAATAACTTTTAGTCAAAAATTGATGCCAACCAAAAAATGATGATTAATTCATAAATATTCTTAAAATATTATTAAAATTTTAGGATTAAATCTCACATATGTTAAATTTCCAC
The DNA here is from genome assembly GCA_021442155.1 of Cymbidium sinense. Taxonomy (NCBI): domain Eukaryota; kingdom Viridiplantae; phylum Streptophyta; class Magnoliopsida; order Asparagales; family Orchidaceae; genus Cymbidium; species Cymbidium sinense. The sequence goes on from CM038232.1 coordinate 7,875,907, forward strand.
TCCTTTTTTTGGAGAAAAGAAAAAAACGTATGTTTCTCCAACAATTTTTAATGAAGAGATCCTTAAACCATATATATTGTGTCATTGTGAACCTAATTAAATGTTAATTTCTTGGTTCTATTTTATGATTTTGACAATGATTTTATTATTTTTCATGAATATCTATTATATTTAGCTTGACAAATCTCTTCTATTCTCATCGACCATTAGTTGGTAATCATTTTCATGTAAATTCACTTATTACTTCTATTTTTAGACTCTAATTATTAGAGTATAGTAAAAAAATGGCATTTTTGAAATGATCTTAAATGTCTTTTGAATTTATTCGCAATAGAAATATCTTTGATAAAAACTAACTTTTAGTGGATAGCAACTTTTGTTATCATTATCTTGCTTGGGCATAGGATTCAAGTTTGTATAAAATATATCATAATATCAACAATGAAATAACACTATTATTAAATATTCTTCCATATTGATTGTAATTTGATTATCATAGAGATGAAGAGTTCAATCTCATAATGACAAATTTTCTTGTCTAACATTATAAGTGTTGCAACATCAAAATATGATCCAAGTTGCTAAGGTTGACTGATAAGCCTCATATCATCGATGTATCTCTTACGATAACTTCACTCCTAAGTTATTCTCCCACCTCCCTCACTTCTTTAGGAAATTCAAGGGATCTATCTTATCACTCTTTCTAATCAAATTAATTGTGTAAAAGACATATTCAAGTAAATTTTTTATATGATTCTATTAATGATCAAGACAAGTTACTTTTTGTTAATTCATTTACTAGATTTGATGATGATACTTCACCAAAGAACTTTGACTTTTCCACACAACATAGAAGCAAATATTGTGACAAGAAGAAAAAGAAGTATTTTTATTATACTAGATATTCTTTTAAATCCCTCACATTATATGTTAAAATAGAGAAAATGAGTACAAGGCTTACCCTCTTTGTCTTTTTCTTACTTTTGATTGGCCTATATAGGTTATTTTTTGTAATTAAAATAATTATTTAACTTTTAAAAAATGAATAAAGAAGTATAATATGAAGCAAATTATAGAAAAATTTAAGATTATCAACCTCAATATTCATTTTACAAGCACAACAACAAGCCTTTATCCCACTATGTGGGATCAGTTACATGAATCTTTCCTCTCCATTAATTAAATGTCATATTCTCATTTAATTCTAATAAAATATAGTCATTTTATATACTTCCTAATTAAGACTTTTTAAGTCTACCTATGCATTTCTTAACATAGGCCAAATCTAAATCATCTACTCTTCTAATTGGGACATCGTGCAACCAATGTTTTATGTGAACAAACCATTTAAGATGACTCTCTAATCTAATCTTCATTGAAAATACTCCAACCTTTTCATATATATATATGTGTGTGTATGTATTTATCTTGTATGTTTAAGTGTAAATCCACTTATCCACGAGTATTTTCATCTCCAACATTTAGTTTTATACTTCTCTCCAACACTCCGATAGAGCACAAATCTCACCACCATCTTATAAAATTTTACATACCAAAAAATACCAAATATGTGTATATGTATACATACATACACTAGCCACACTAGAGTGAGCCCAAAGTTATTATACTAAAAAAGGAGCTATTATAGCACTAAATTGCAATAGTTAATAAATTATTGCAAATCCAAATATTTATTATTGTGATTATAATTGTTGCCTGATTCCTACATTTATGCCCTCTTTCAAAAAAATGATGAGAGGGAGCTAATATTTGAGGTAGAGGGCAAAAAAAAATAATGTTAATGATTATCATAGCATTGAGATTTGCATAAATTCAAATAATCTCTCTCTCTCTCTCTCTCTCTCTATATATATATATATATATATATATATATATATATATATATATATATATATATATATATATATATATATATATATAGACAGTGCACAACACCTTTAAAACTATAAATTAAAAGTAAATTATGTTATTCCCATCACTACTAAAATTGATTAGAATAAATAATCTTCATCATTTTATCAAGAGGGTTGTCACACAACCAATTGATATTATCTTTATTATCTACAACAAAGAGATGTATCACTCCTTTTGATTTAAGCTCAACATAATCATTAGGTCCATACCAAACCATTTAGACAAAACCCTTTTTCTTTTAGGATTATAACCCATGTCCTTACAAAGTTGATCATTATAATATATTTGAATGATTCCAACACTTGATCTTCTATAATATTCATGACCATACTCTTTCATGTATTTATTCTATTTCTTCATATCTTCTTCCACCAATTTTATGCTCGGAGCTGAAATCCACCATTAAGAAAATGTGCCAACCATATTGCCTTCAACTCCAAAGTAAATAAATTTGATGCGCTTTGAGTATCCAATTATTGCCATTTGTGAAATCCTCGGTTGAATGCATTCTATATAGTACATAAATGCGTGATAAGATTATTCTTTTACTAAAATAATTCTTAAGCACACTATCACAAATTTAACTATAAAATAATTTTTTTGACATATTTTTCAATGTTATTGAATAAGCCTATTTACTCATCCACCATAGGAGTGTAAGAAAGCTAAATTTTATGTTCATGTTTGCCTCATTAACTTATTGAACATAGATGGTTGATAAACATAAAATTTATTGGTAAGTCAAATCTAAGTTATTAAATCTTTATATTGTCTATCACATGTATGCACACACTAGTATAAATATATGAATATGAAAACCTATAAATATACAAGATTATAAAGTATGTGAATACATAAATATGTATAAGTGCACATTCAAACTTGCAAATTACATATATGTAGGAACATAATCAAACTATTATCAAACCAAATAGGATCAACAAGGCCATGCTTCACTCATTAAATTAAATATATTAAATTATAAAACTAGTTTAACTTAAGCTAATTATCTAGTCAAACACAAATAAGCTTTTTTTGATAACTTTATGCACTTATTATAATAATATTTTAAGTTATATATGAATATCTAATTAATCAATGTGAAGTATAACTATTAAGTGGAAAAATATTGTCTGTCACAATATTTTGAAATGAAAATGATTTAAAGACATTTCAAATTTTCTCATCACCCTTGAAGCCAATACCAAATATGACTATATCGCCTTTAACGCATTTCACCTTCCAATATTATACCATCCCTACAAAACTCAAAGCTTTTTGAATATTTTAGAACAATTCTCTTAATTTTCAGCATGTCATAGAATTTTTCAGGCAATAAAGCAACTAAGGATGAACTCATTGCTTGAAAAAGGCTATGGTCTGGAACTATTCTATACTTCTCCATAGGTCTTATTTTATTGATGTAGATTTCAATAAACTTAGTTATAAGCCACTTCTATATTTTAAAAAAAATGAATGTGAGATATTAATTTATATAATTAATTTAGAATAATTGTTAGAGGAGGAATATCATTTACTAAAGGAGAGAGCAATGTTGCCAAGAGGCTTAGCATGATTCCTTCTCCTAGTGTAGGAGTAGCTCAAAAAATGACGAGTAGAAGTAACTAATGAAACACCACATGCATAAAATCAACTATGTTCCATCGCTTTAGGACAATCATCATGCAAGGAACTTCCACACCTACAAGTGCAAATTTAAGAAAAGTAAGAATAAAGTATATGAAACTTTATGTGCATGTGGAGTACTACCGTGAGTGCATAGTCGTATGCTTCATAATTGTTTATATAATGAACTATTGTATGATCTTCATATACTCCAACACCAAATAAGCGACAATCCATATGCATGATGTATTCTACAATTTTAATAATGATACTAACAATGATCATACCATTAATATCAAGATTCGCATGACATAGAGTTGATTTGAGAAAACTGATTACAATGATACATTTTTCCTTGACAAACTTAGCAGTGACATTGCTTCTCATTTTTGCTAAGTCCATTGAGGGAAAGATATAGGGAGGCCACTGAACCTTCCTAAGCAAAGAACTGCAAAGTCCATTATATGCTCCTCTTATGGTGAACATATTGTCTATTAAGGGATTGAAGAATGAGTATACAAATGTAAAAGTAGAAAGGATGCAAAAGCTAAATTCAAAACTTAGCCTGGAATCAATTTTTTGTTTTCTATTTTTTATTTTTATTTTAAAAAAATAGAAAAATAAGTAAAAAATATGTTTGTTTATCTATTTTATTATTTTTATTTTTCTATTTTAAATAAATTTATTTTTTATTTTCAAAAATACTAAAAATGTAAAACCTATTTTTCTTTATTTTTAAAACACCTCACATATTTTTTCAAATTTTAAAATTTGATTTTATTTTTTTAAAAATATTATATAATATTATTAATTTTAATTAATTTAATCTCACAAGATTTATCTGAATATATAATAATAATAGATTAATTTTACTAATTTAACTTATTTTATCAATAATTATTATTTAAAATATATTTATATATTTTCATAAATTTTATCTTTCTCATAAAATATAAATATGCATGTAGATATTTTACATTTCATGTGTATGCATCCCTACAAATATTTGTCTTTGTTTTGTATTTTAACGATTCAAATGTATCAATGTAGTTTATCATGCAATAGATATTTTTAAGTAGTATCGAGATGATCAAAATAATTTTGCTCAAATCTCAAGATGTCACATTTGTAGCTTTATTATGTAATTGAATGAACTATGCAAATTCTTGTTTGTTAGATTTTAAATTTTGAATTTTTCTAAGTGATTCTTTTATTAACGAAATATTGTTGTTTAATTATAACTCAAATTAATTTGTGCACATTACTTTCATCATCATCGATTTCATTCAATTTGATTGATAAGCAATATATAGTAGGTCAACATCCATTATCATTTGTGTCCTCAAATATTTTTTTTGCTTTATGTTAAAATAAGAAAATATCAAACATATTTTTATTTTATTTTAAAATTTAAAAAATAAAAAATACAAAGTGGTCAGAAGCAACCCCTTAGAGTAATAATTAATTTCATTATTTTATTTTTTCCATTAAAAATTTTAAAAATAATAACTAAATATTTTTTTAAATAAAAAATCATAAAAATATCAAACAAGTTTTTATTTTCACATAAAATAAAAATAAAATAAAAACAAAAAAATTAGAAATAAAAACAAAAAATTGGAAACAAAAAATAAAAAATAGAAAATGATCCCAAACCGCCTTGGGGATCACTTTTGTTTTTATTTTATATTTTGTGTTCTTATTTTATTTTATTTTATTTTACTTAAAAATAAAACAAATTTAATTGTACTTATTATTTTTAAAAAAATACTCAAAGCATCTTTTAGATTTTTTGAGCATTTTTAAAAATAATGTTATTTATTTTTTAAAATAAAAAATATATATACTTAAAAAAACAATCTAATAATTTCTTAAGAAATATATTTTAAAAAATAACATAAAAATAAAAATAAAAGATAGATTGTCGTAGGATCTTTTTTGCTTAAAATTTTCAAGAACCATTAAGGATTATAGATATGATTACTGTGGTACATGCAATGAGTTGATCATCATATAATAAGGTGATCGTAAATTAGTGATATTATACTTTTTTATGTTTTTTTGTTTTTTCTTGTATATTTTTTTTGCGGAACCCCATATAAGGGAATTTTATTGCTCACAGAAAAAAGTTTACAAGATCCTTAAGAGGGGATAAACTCAGAGTCTACCGCTCAAAGAGCTACAATCATCCTAAAGAGTAAATCCATCTAAGTACAACCCACAAGAAAAAAAAAGGCAATACCCCAAAAAAATATAGAGTAAAAGACACAAAGGAGCAACCGCAACGCCAACAAGAGTAGATGATGTCAAGAAGAGTTACGGCCCAAAGGAAAAGCCTGCTTGATACCTGCATGAAAAGAAAAAAGACTCTACAAACAACTAGATGAATAGTTAGCACCAATAAAATAGAAGGAGTTAAGTCTAAGTAATAAACATAAAGTTGGAAAGAAATAGTAGAATTTTAGAGGGAGCTCCAAAACTTCACAACTTGGCCACATACATGTGCATCCAAAGAAGAAGAAGGGATGCAAACACACATGCTACTACCAACCAAAGAAGAGAACTAATCCACCCATCAAAGAAAACAAACATGTGGAAACAATATCCATAGGGAAATTAAATGAAATTGTATAACCAATGAAAAGAAATCCACAAAGTTTCAATGAACGAAACGAAATCCACATTCCTATATCAACAGTAGAGCCCATATAGTGCCATTTATCAAATAAACAATCCACACCAATCCACCCAAGTTCCATATTACAATTAAAATGTAGCAAGCTTAGCAAGATAGGAAATAACCTCCAGTTCCAAAGAAGCTTGAATAAATACTACCATATATAAATAGATCAAGAAGAAAATAGTTTAACAAAGTAAGTGGATATATCCATATAATAAGTCCAAGAAGGCATGATAATATAATGACTGAAAATCCCAAAAACTAGATCTAACACACCCACAATAGGGGTGCTGAAAAATAGAAAAATTACTAATCCAACTGCAGTACCGCAATACAATATAATAAGTCCAAGAAGGCATGATAATATAATGACCGAAAATCCCAAAACGATCTAACACACCCACAAGGGGTGAAAAATAGAAAATTACTAATCCAACCTGCAGGCAGCCGCAATACACCAAACCAAAAGAAAAGCATACACAACTCCAAGGACGACGCACAACTCCATATAGGCTTAGTAAAACCGGAATGTCAAACAACAAGCACCACATCCGACAAAGAAAAAAGGGAACCATTCCTGATAATGAAAGAAGAAACTCTTGCTAAAGGGGTGTAGACTATTCAAATAAATAGCAAGATAAACATTACAAGTAGGTTTAAAGGCAAAATCATTTGGAAAATAGCCTAACGATCGCTAGAATATTCAATAAGCCCACACAAATAAATAAAAATGATACACCATATCATCATATTCCATGAAAAAAAACTTCAATCCAATAAGTGTTATAGCACAAGAAACATTGATTTTCGATCAAAACAAGTTTCATACACTCCTAAAAGGGGAGGAAAGACCTCATCCAACCAATAGATTGAAACAAAAAGCAAAATTAAAAGTTTACATGTTCCTAACATAAGGAAAACCACTTTTATCTAAATTCACAAGCCCCCGTAATAAGGGAGGGATATTATCATAAGAGAATATATTCACCATAGAGGATTTTGCACCCCAATTAGCAAGAAAATCAGCACACAAATTTCCTTCCCGATAAATATGAGAAATATGATAATCAAGAGAAGCAAGAAGCCTCGTGTGGTTAAGAAAATAGTAAACTTTAGCATTGCCATGAGCTCCTGAATTTAATAAATTCAAAAGGAGGAGAACATCAATTTCAAACCATATTTTTTTAAATCCTTTATGAATACATAACGATATACCATAATGCAAACCATAAAGTTCAGCAAAAGAACAAAATGGTCTTAAATGAATAGCAAATGCAGCAATCATCTTATCTTTAAAGTCTCTTAAAATACCCCCACAACCATAAAGCCCATTAGCAACAGATTCATTAGTATTAACCTTAATGACATGATAATTGGGCTTTATCCAATAAATAGTCTTACAAATAAAATCAACCTCAGAAGATGAGAGGGAAATCCCAAAACAAGGGGCCAGATGCTTGACACCTTTGAAGCTAGAAGGAGGAAGAAGGTTAGCTTTATAAAGGGAGGTAATTTTACATTTGGTTCTAGCAATAACATGGTGAAAGTTCATAGGAATATCACTATGTTTAGCATCATTTCTTTCCCACCAGATATACCATAGTAAAGTAATAACCAGAACACATTTGATATGTCCTTTCGAGGAAGAGGATAGAAAATTATTTGAAAGGCGTAATATAGAAAGGGATCCATCAAATAGAAAAGTATTAAACATACTATCATACCGGCTTTTCTTAGAATGGGGCCATTAACGAAGACATGATCCACAGTTTCAATATGGAAGCAACATTGACATTTGGATGGAAGATGAAAACCTTTTTTAAGGAGAATGGCATCCACAAGAATGTAATGTTTAAGGATACACCAAGAAAGAACTGAAAATAAGGAAGGGATAGAATTACTCCAGATCATAGAAAAAACTAAAGAATCTTGACTTTAAATCTAATAATGCCACACATCCTTAAAAAACAAAATCTCCGAGGAGGAATTGTTAAACAAGATTTGATCACTCTGGATGTTGGATTAATATTGAGGATTTTGTTAACGATCACATTGGGTACATATGAACCTAAATGAGCTATATCCCAAGAATTCTGAGTAATGAAATGGCGAACCTTGAGCATGTCAATAGAGTGAGTATCGAATAATGAGTCAAGAGAACCCACACCAAGCCCATTATCTTGCCAGAAGAAGGATGAACTTGAATTCACACCCTAGGAGATCATCTCCTCAGTAGCCCACTTGATATTGCAGAGTCTTCTCCACACCGGGGAATCCCCTATTTTGAAAGAACAAATGAGGGGGTGATTACCCTTACAATATTTGGCGAGGATGAATTTCACCAAGAGCTCGATTGCTTCTAAGATTTCACCACATTTTGTAAGAAAAGTATTTAATGGAATCTTCTAAAGTTTTATAACCTAAACCACCTTCATTCAAAGGACCACAAAAGTGTAGCCAGCCAATGAGTTTTTTCAGATGTTGGAGTAGAACCCCAAAAGAATTTGTTGATAAGATGGTTAATCTTTTTAATGATAGAGGTGGTAGGGACAATAGTGAAAAGTAGATAAAAAGGTAAGGAGCAGAGAATGCTTTTAATCAGAACAAGTCTCGCTCCAAAAGATAGAAGATGGAATTCTGAGAAAGAAAATTTCTTATAAATTTTTTGAATCACCTCATCAAAAAGGAAAGATCTTTTAGCACCATGATATAAAGCAGTACCCACGTACTTAATAGGGAGAATAAGATGGGCAAACCTCGTAATACTCTTAATAGTATTGATCCTAGGAGGAGGAATCGATTTACTAGCAATAAAACCACTTTTGTTAGGGTTAATTTTTAAGCCACTTTCCCTACCAAACCTAATAAAGAACTTACACGCTTCTTAATGTATCGTAGATCCATTGCGTAAACTAATGAAATCATCTCAAAGTCGAGGTGAGAGATAGGAAAACCACCCCTAGTCTTGTAGAACATGTTAGGCATTTTACAAAACAACAGTTCAAGACTTCGAGTGAGATATTCCATCACGATAATGAAAAGGGCCGGAGAAAGGGGGTCCCCTTGCCTTATCCCATGGGAGGAATAAAAGAAGCCATGAACCTTGCCATTAATAAGTAAAGAGAATCCAGAGTTCTCAATACCATTCTTGATTAATGTAATAAAAGAATTGGAAAATCCAAAAAGAGTAAGAATTTTCTAGAGGAAAGTCCAGCCAATATTATCGTAAGCTTTGGAAATGTCTAGCTTAAAAACTAGATTCCCACACTGAACCTTAGTATTTAAATCATGGATAATTTCATGAGCTAACAACACATTATCGAGATGGATCTACCTTTGACAAAACTCGCTTGATTGGGGAGATGATTTTAGGAAGTAAATTACCTAGTCTTTTGGCTAGGATCTTAGATATGAGCTTATTAAAAAGAGTACATAAGCTTATAGGTCTAAAATGGTTCTAAAGTTCTGGATTATCGATTTTAGAAATTAGAACAATGGAAGTACTAGAAAATTATTTGGGAGGATATTTCCATTAAAAAAATCCAAAACAGCTTTAACCACATCTTCTTTGATAATATTACAACACTTTTGAAAAATAAGGTCAGAAACCATCGTGGCTACGTAACTGCTTTTCTTAATCTGAAAAGTGGATGCAATTTCAAATTCAGAGGGTAGAGAGGTAAGCATTTTGTTATCTTCTTCAGTAATGATCTTAGGGATAACCTCAGGCCATGCTAATTCATCATAGGAGACATTATTATTAAGGAGATTAGTGAAGAAAGATACACCCGAATCAGAAAATTCCTTATCATTATTTTTTGATTTTCTTGATGTGATTGAGGGCCTTTTTCTTTTGAACATAACATGAAAATATTTGGTATTCCTATCTCCGATCTTTTTATTGAAGCCTTTTGCCTCCAGTAGGTTTCCTCTTTGTCTTGATAGAAAGTTAACCTATCTTTGGCTTGGTTTAATAAGATATTTTTGGAGGTATCACTACAGCCTTCTTCTAAAGCCATGACTTCTTATTCTATATATTTTGAAGCGCTTTTGTTCAACCATTTAGGGAATTATTTAAGCCTTTTAATTTGTTACAATCTCTTCATCCCAATAATAGAATAATCAGGATAAAGAGGATCTCCTTAATTAGTAGCAACCACCTCAAAAAATCTATCATCCATAAGCCACATATTTTGAAAACTAAAAGGAATAAGGGGGATTCGCTAACCTTAACTGAGATTAGCAAAGGGGAATGATCGGATAAGGTTCTACCGAGGTGTTCAAATGTAAGTAATCAAAAGGAATTGTTCCATAGATCATTAAACGTAATCCATCTAGTCTTTGCCAAAGTTTATGATTATTCCGTGAATTGAGAGCCTATAAAACCTAGATCGAACGTGACAATCCGTAATCATATTATTAAAGTCCTCCATGGAGAATAGGTTAGAGTATTTCCACCAACTTTCTCAAGAGGAAGATATAGTGTTAAAATCCCCACCCACGAACCAGGGAGCATTAACCTAGGATGGGAAATTAACTAGATCTTCCTACATGGTCCTTCTACCATACCTATTACAAGAAGCATAAACAAAAGATCCAAAATATCACCAATTGCCAAAAGTGATTTTAACATTCACTACTAGGTGAAGATCCTAGATAATATGAAGAACAAAAGGATTTTTCCAAAAGATCCAAATTTTGTTACTTGAGAAAAAAACTATCAAAGCCGATCATTCTAGCAATGACAAATGCTAGAAGGAAGGATAAAGGTTCCAAGATTACCGTAAAAGAAATGTTATGGGTGCGAACTATGTTGTCGAAGTCTATTAAATAGAGAGGGAACCTATCCCTCTCGTGATTCTGCATCAAGAAAAGACCATTTACTTTGGGTGAGAGGAGCCGATCTAATTACTCGCAAAGTTAGGAAATTTAGATTTAGATGGTTTGTTTCTCTTTTTATAAAGGTATGGAAGTCATTGGCCATACCTACAACCTCACCATCAAATAGTGAGTGTTCAGTTAAGTGTTTATTGCCAAGCGAAGCCCGGAGGTTAAAAGTCATTTCTCCTTCTTCCAATTCAGTGTTGATGACTGATGTAACTTAGGTTTTGGATTTAGATCGTGGTTAGAGGAAGCACAAGAGGGATTAGAATTAGGCAAAACACAAATACCTAAATCAAGAGTAGAAGTTATCTCTAAATAGAAATCCTCCATTCCTACAATAGTATTCATTTGACCTTTAGCTAATGGAGATACGTAGGGATATACGATTAGTGAGGGAATCAAGAACTAGGGGGAGTCGCTATTAGAGGCATTAATGTCAATATTGTTATTTTGAGAATGGATTCCAACATGAGGAGCCTTGCTTAATAGGAAGTGAGCCAACTGGTAAATGCTCAACCGTATCCATCTTAGATTCAGGTTGGTGGCTTTGAACCGGGGATCATTTCTATCAAGTATTGGGCAAGTAGTCATATCATTTTGTGGTTCATTCAAAGTGGCCTTAATGGATGGAGCACCTTTGGATAGCACATGATTTTTCTTTAAATGCGATGAGCTACAAAACAATCAAAGAAATCCATGCACATGAATTTTACAATGGGATCAAAATACAGAAAGTTTTCAAACTCTACTTTTATAAATAGCCAAATTTTTCTCAATTCTAACGATTTTCTTAGATATTTTTTAGTTATATCCAATTCCACAAGTATCCAGTAAGCGCTTGCTTGATCCAACCGAGGGGCCAATCAACGACCAACCACAACATAGAGAAACTCGATTAAAGAAATGCACACGGTTAGGAATAGACAACCAAACTGGAATGATTGGAGATTCCTCCTTAATGTCGAAAAAAGGAGTCCATTTCAATAACCGCATATGGCAACTAAAAAAAAATATGATCGTCTTGCAAAAACACTGGAATAATCCAAATCATTAGACAGTTGAATCAATACATACTGTGAATCAATTAGACCCACCGAAAAAACTCCTAATAATTTCAGATTATGAAGAAAGGCTCGGATATTTTCCATAGAAGGACGTCGCAGAGCAAATTTACCAACCAAAGCAAATTCAAAAGGTTTAGCATGCTTTTCAACCATTGAATCAACACATGATCGGTACACCTAAGGACGAGAAACAAATTCGAAAGACTCATCAGGATTCTTTGCCTTACCCGCAAGCACATCCTTGAAAGATTTAGAAGCCATTGAAGGATTTGGGCCAGAGTTGCCGAGGGGATCAGTACCTATAATTGCCGCACGAGAGTGAGCAATTTCTATTTTCTCATGTTTCAATCTCTCTTCCTCTTGCACATATTGAGCAATGAGCTCATTAAGAGTTCATTTTTCCTTTTGAGTATTATAACTTATCTTAAAAGGATTAACTTGTGCAGAAAAAGTGATCAAAATTAAGTGTACAAAAATGTCATCAGATATCTATAATTTTAGTGCTCTCAGTCTAGTGAAAAAATTAGACATCTCCATAATGTACTCCCTTATATTTCCATTGCATTTATACTGCATTGAAATGAGTTTACTAAGAATAGTACTGAGAACTAACGAAACGGTCTGCTATTTGGCTTAAAAAATTTTTAGCACATTCCTCTTCAAGCATTGCACCTCTTATAGTTTCTGAAATGGAATGCTCCATGATCATAAGACTCACACGGTTAGAACGCTCCCACTTTTCAAAGTTAGCCCTTTATTCAATACTACTTTTTGCAATAAGGTGAGGATCGCATCGCATAGTCAAGATCCATACACTCAAGAACAATGATCATATGCTCTTTCCATTTCTTAAAGTTAGTGCCATTGAGCACTTTAATGTTATTCAAATTGATAGATATGGAAGAAACATTAATTGAAAAGAACAAAAATAATACTCACGCTAACAACACATTATTTTCTTGTGCATATATAATGTAAACAAAATATATGCTTGAAATAAAATATTTAAAAAATATGCACATAAAAAATACCTAACACAACATTGCAATTTAGTCTTTGGACATAAACAATAATTTGTAAATGGTACACTAAAATTATAGTCAACAAATATGATAATAAATTTTACCAACAATATATCTATCTTTGGATCAACATATTGTATGCATGATTAATATAAATTCATCACATATTTTATCGCAAAATTGGCCAAAAAATAATCTTCCTTTTGATTATTTTTCGTGATAGATTAAAATATAATTCATATGTAATATTCATATATTTCAAAAATAAAAAAATGATATAATAGAGGTCACTTTGTGACATAATATTTCAATTTAAATTAATTTTGAAATAACAAATATCAACTATATTATTCCAACAATTACTTCAATTGATACAAACTTGAAATATTTAAAAATAATAACAATATAAATATTAGCTAACTAAAGTCAAAATAGCAAACATATGTTAGATACTATGTGTATTTGAGGAAAAGAAAAGAATGCATAATGTCATAATTAATAAAACAAATGAGCATTCTAGATTTCACAATAGAAATCTAATCCATTATGTATTAGTGAATTATGAATTATTTACAATGCCAAAGCAATAAATATCTATAAAATTTAAATTAGAATATTTATACATAAATATTTAATATTATAAAAAAATTTTGAAATAGAAAACCTTTAGAAATATTAAACAATAAGTGTAATTATTACATTTACTTTAATAAATATTCCTTTTAAAATTAATTTCAGAAAGCAATTAAATGTAAAATATTTCAGATTAACAAAGATAGATTTAAAATCTGAAATGAATATGAAATGTTATAAACATGAATGAATATAAAAAGTTTATAACGTGAATTAATTGTATAAAGTAATTAAATGTAAAATATTTCAGATTAACAAAGATGAATTTAAAATTTGAAATGAATATGAAACATTATAAATAATGCTATAGCAAATAATTTCATATATAAATTATAATATAAAATGTTAAAAATAAATAAATGTAATAAGTAACTGCAAAGTAGTAAGGGAAACGGATGAAATTGAATTAAATGGAATAAAAATAACTTTTATACTAATTTATATATATTTATATATATACCCCTAAGGCGAAATGGATGAAACCAATTAAATGAAATAATTATAACATTTATACTAACTGTTATATATTTATATATATACCAACAGAAGAAAAATGTTTCATATTCTTTTTTTTTCCTTTTTTTTAAAATCTGAAATATCGGTTCATATTATAAACGGTGGTCAGAAAAATGTTTCATATTTTTTTTTAAATATGAAATATCGTTTCATATTATAAACACTTTATATACATTTTTTTTATATTAAGATCACAATGACAAGAATAAATATATCGATCACATAAAAATTAAAATTGTGATCAAAGTATAAAGCAAATTTAGCTATATTATTTTACTCAAAATCAATAATAGAAAAGCCATCTAAAAAATATCGATACTTCATGCAAATGACCAAATTATTTGCTCAAAAATTTTGAATTATGTACTTTGATCTAAAATTTTTTTAAATAATCAATACAAAAGATGAAGAAGAAAAATCATTTCTCAACGATTCAACATGATAACTACTCTGATACTACTTGTTGGAAACATATAAAGATAAAAAAAATAAATTTATCTAGTTTGGATCTCATGTCAAATCATAAAGAAAATTTAATCGAAAGCGTTCATGAATCCATGGAAGAGCTAATGTGTCATACAATTGAAGTTGCGGCACGCTCCTAAACCTAGCGTTCCTGGTGGCTCCCGTGTTTTCCTTGCTTCCGACTGCAATCAACCGTTGTTCTTTCGCGATTTGGCATCGATCTCTCCCCTGCTCTAGTTGGTAATGTAAACCGCCTCTCTTCGGATGGCGGAAATGGCTTTTTCCGTGCTTGCTCTGGACAAAACGCACCCCGGTATGCTTGATCCAGTATCCTTACCTACGGCTTCTATTAAATCTTTCAAGGATGCTCTCTCGGGTTAATCCGTTCCCCCTACTGCTTCGGTTAAACTAATGTCTACTGATTTCCGTGGTATGCCTGCAATAATGTGTTCGGATTCTGATGTGAAAATTCTTGCTAAACCATTTGAATTCTCGTTGGTGGGTAAATTCAACTTGAAACGCCCGAATTTAGAAAATATCCTCTTTTTTCATAGTCAAGCTCAGAGCACTTTTACGTGGATTGATCGATCGAGGCATGTGCTAATTCAATTATCAAATGATTTGGATTATTCAAGAGTTTTACGCCATTCTTATTTCATTTTTAATTGCCAAATGCGACTTCTTAAGTGGACACCTAGTTTTGATATTAAAGAGGAATCACAATTGTTCCTATTTGGCTCGCTTTGCCCAATATGCGCATACACTTTGTTACGCATCAGGTTTTGTTTGTGTGGCTATCGGGACGGCCTCTTCAAATTGATCAAGCTACTACGTAAGATCCGCCCTCGGTAGCTTCGGATACTTGTTGAAGTTGATATAACTAAAAACATCCAAAAGAAATCTAGATTGGATCGAAAAAATGGGTTATAATCAAAAGGTTGAATTTAAAAACTTTCCCTCTTCTGCATTTTGCAAAATTCATGGGCATGAACACATTGTTTTATCTTACATCCACATCTAAAAAAAAACAATCTTCCTATTCCTACTATTTGGTGACTAAGGAACAACCAACTAAAATGACATATGTGCCAAAAGCTAACCAACATAATCATCCTCCACAAAATCACTCTTTACCTAGAACGGTTGAATTGCAAAAGGAGGCTAATTAGGTGTTGAACAATGACATTGATGACAGCTTGGTTTTGGGAACTTAGAAAATATGCCTACTACTATTCCCATTGGTAACAAGCGTGCCTTACAACTAATGACCAAAACAAAAGAAATTGATGAAATTAGGCTTGGGAACATCACCTAATCAGAAATCTTAGTTTGGATCAGCAACAAAATAAAATAAAACAAACCATTAATCTAGAAAAGAAGATGAAACTATTCCTACATCCCCTAACACTTTGAATGGCCAAAATGATAGCATAACTAATCGGTCATTCTCGATATGGAAGAAGGAAATTACCATCACGATTCCTTTGCTTAATAATGAAACTTTGGATCACACTAACTACTCTTTTGACGGAGATACCTTGGACAGCACCCTTTCAAACTGTTATAAACAAAAAAAATCATTCAAATCCAAAACAACTCTAAAATGCAACCGAATCACAAGATCTTCATCAACCCTACACCAACAATAATTTCCTTTCTCCTCATTCTCATCCAATCAATTTTTCCATTCCAACAATTATGATTAATTTCATCATTTGGAACATTGGTATTGGGACTACTTAGTCAATTAGAAGCCTCATTCATAATATATCTCTCCTTATCATCAACCACTTATCCACTCTTCTAAGATAGCGCTACCGCTAGAACATTAGGTTTCCCAATTTTTCTCACAACATTAATAACAAAATTTGGTTGTTTTGGAATAATTCTATCGATCAATATCCTTGACAACCAACAATTGATTAATGCTGATTGGGTGTTATCATGATGTGCTCTTTTATTTATGCATCTTGTAATAGAGCCGATAGAACATTCTATGGAATAACTTAAGATCTTTAGCTTCCTCTCACACTCAACCGGATGGTTGGCAAGATTTCAACACCATCCTCTCTACTTCTGAAAGAAAGGGAGGGTCATCTCCTAATATTAATTCTATGGAAGATTTCGCTAATATGATTATGGACTGTAACCTTACCGATATAGGGTTCTCGGGTTCCAACTACACGCGGAACAATTCTAGACTTTGGCAACGCTCATCGTATCCTTGTTAACCACCTTTGGATTGATCAATGGCCTAATACCTCAGTAGAACACTTAAGTAGAACATTGTCTGATCACGCTCCTCTTCTGATCACTGTGAAAACACCCCTACTTCAATACACTAGCCCCTTTCGTTTCCAAAATATGTGGTTGCAACATAATGACTTTATGTTGTTTCACTAACTGACGCCCCTATTCACCGATAACTCCATTAAAGGAATGATGTTTTGGCTTAAACTTAAAAGATTAAAACAAACTCTAAACCGGTGGAATAAACATCATTTTAAAACAATTTTGCAAATCTTAAAACTATGGAAGATCTTGTTTGCTCTCTTGAAGAAGCTTTTGGACCTAATAAAATGATGAACTCAACGGCTAGAGATAACTTGATTAAATATCAAAACATGGAGGAAACTTATTGACGGCAAAAAGTTGCTACTAAACATATGATGGCATAAAACACAAAATATTTCCACGACTTTTCAACAAAAGAAAAGTTATAAACTCGATTAAGAAAATTAAAACAATAATGATAATTGGATATCGGACAAAATGATATTAAAGACTTCGGTTATCCATCATTTCCAAAATTTGTTAAACAACAACATTAACATGGAACTTATTGCTAACCCTCATCGATTCCCTCAAAATTACTTGATCAAAACATCTCTCTTTGTAGGTGTCAGGATTAAATTAGTAATGTTCTCCAAAGCATGAATTGATTCTTGGGATGGTTACACTATATTCTTCCAGTGTTGGTCCATTATTAAGTCTGATTTGATTGAAGCTGTTATTGACTTTTCAATGGCAACCCCTTCCTAGATTCTTTTTAGCACCTCCATAATACTTATCCCTAAAACAACCATCCGAAACATGGAATGACTTTAGACCGATTAGTCTATGCAATTTTTTTTTAACAAGCTAATATCAAAATAATCGCCAATCAGACAACCTCTATTGCCAAACATTATCTCCCAGAATCAAACTGGTTTCATTAAAGGGAGAACCATAGCAGATAATATCCTTTTAGCACAAGAAATGATTCATGATATTGATGTTCCTATTAGAGGCGTTAACATTGCTTTCAAACTGGACATTTCTAAAGCCTTTGACAATCTCTCTTGGGAATTCCTCATTTCTATACTCCAACTTTTCGGATTCTCAAACGAATTTATTCGTATCATTAAAAGCGTATCACTAATGTTTGGTTCTCGTTATCGTTAATGGAGAATCAGGTTTTCTTCACTTCTAAACACGGCTACGCCAAGGAGATCCATTATCGCCATTACTTTTATTATAGTTGTAGATTATTTATCCAGAGCTCTAACGATCTTTTCTATAATAAGCCAAGTATGATTTACAAAACTCAAGGTGGATTTCCCATTACTCATCTTTGCTTTCGATGATTTTATCATTTTACGCAATGCTTCTATACCGCGACGTCAAAACCATAATGAAATTCTTTAAAAATTTGGCAAAGAAAGCGGTCTCCTCCTTAACAAAATAAATGTTGCTTCATAACCGCTAATAAAATCAACAATAATAGGATTAATCGATAACGAGGATCACTAACTTTCATCAACATCATCTTATCAATTATCTAGGTACTCCTCTTTTCAAAGGACATAAACGATCTTACCTTTTTGACGATTTAATCCACAAAATATCCAACCGTATCTCCTCTTGGGAATATCATTTTCTATCCTTTGGAGGGAGGTTAACTCTGATTAAGAGTACCCTTAATTCGATGCCTCTTTATCTTATTCAAACTATCGTTCCAATTTTTGTATTAATAGAATTGAGAGGCTAATTAATAAATTTTTTTGGGGGTCTAATACCTCTTCCTCAAAATATCCTCTTGGCACAAAATGTGGCATCTCTGAGGAAGGTGGTCTGGACTACAAATCTATCAAAGACATCATCAACACATTCTCTTATAAACTTTGGTGGAATTTTAGAAGCAATAATAGCCTTTGGGCTAACTTCATGACAAACAAATATTGCCTATCTATGCACCCATTGAACTGCTCTTATAAAACTAACGCTTCTCCTATTTGGAAAAGACTTTGTAATATCAAATGGAAGGCAGAATCTTTAATTTTGGGGCATTAACTCGCAACTCTTTCTTCGGCAAGATAAGGCTTGGAAATAACTCTTTGATGAATTAATTTCCTCATGTTCTATTGATACCATCAAAGTCAAATCTGGAATAATAATAAATGGAACTTTTCGGCTCATTGATTATCCCTTCATCCTTTTAGACAAACTCAATAACATAAACATTACATCCAATAAAGACAAGATTCTTTTAAACTCTCTCACAATGGTAATTCGCTTTAAAATGTTTGGCTTATGATCAAAGAACCTCGGGATTATTCCAAAGTGTATGCTCGACTTTGGCATAATAATATTCCCACCTCATATTCCATACTCACTTGTATCTTAAAAGCTTTGTCCCTATTGATTCCTTGATGTGGGGTAAAGGTTTTTATCTCCCATCAAAATGTCATTGTTGCTCCCATATTGAAAATGTAAATCACCAATTCGTGAGTGGAGCGATTGCATCTAAACTTTGGATTTGGTACGATAATATTTTCTCCATTGACAAATATAACGACTCGCTTTCTATTTATCAACTCCTCGAGATATATTTTGAAAACAATATAAAAGGTCATATTAAAATTGTTATTGCGATCATTATTCTCTGGTTCATTTGGATGGCTAGAAATGATGCTAAGCATAACGATATTTCTATGAATCATTCCAAAATAATTGCCAAAACTAAATTCAAAATCCGTGATCTATTTAAAGCCAACCTTATTAAATATAAACACTTAAAAGGGTGTAAATTTGTCGCTCTAAATTGGGTTTGCATTTGCTCGATACAAACACCTCTAATCAAGCCAAAATACTTTATTGGGCCAAACCACATGATAACGTTATCAAAATTAACACCGATGGAGCTGTATCCCCTAATGCTTCTGGTTGTGGTGGCATCTTTAGAAATTTCAAGGGTGATGTTCTCATGGCCTTTGCTAATCCTATTATTACTAACTCAGTCCTTTTGCTAAACTTATGGCAGTGTATAATGCTCTTAACATTACATTACAGAAAGGTTGGCTTAATATCTGGCTTGAAGTGGATGCCTTACTACTAATTGATCTCCTGCAATCCAAAAAAAATGGCAATGTGGAATTATATTATTTAATCAAGCAAACTAAAATTCTGCTCAATCAATTTTGTTACAAAATCACTCATATATAGAGGGAAGGAAATGCTTATGCTGATTACGTTGCTAACTTAGGAACTAGATTGAATGAGCCCACTAATTTTGATAACCATTCTATTCTTAAACACTTACAAGGATTGGTTAACCTGGACAAGACAGGTTTGCCTTACATTAGATCATGACATTTTCGGCAGACTTTGCATCTTGTCTTCATATTTTTCTGAATGCTGAAGCACCCTATCTGCTATATGTTATTGTGGATCTACTGGATTCGGTCCCCCATTAAGCATTGTTGCTTCTTTTCATTCAAGATCTATGGGTTGTCCCTAGTGAATATCTCGATTTATGGAAACTATTTGTGTTTGATGTTATCGTCTGGTGGGAATATCGTTCCTGGTTAATTTTGATCTGGATTACCTGTATGGTAGCCCTATCTGCTGCTTGGAAATGCTACTCTAAATGATTTTTCTGGATAATTTTTTGGGTTGTTTGTTACAACTAGATGCATTGCGTTAGGACTTGCAGTCTTTTTTCACTGCGAAAGATTTCTGGATTGTTTTCGGCCCCTACTTACATCATGCATTAGTTTTGCTATTTTCTAATCCCACATTTGGAAAAGTTTCCTTTGGCTGTGAGTAATTGTTATCCAGTTTACTGCTTGTGGATGTAATTCTTCTTTGGTGATTATGGTGCTTATATTGTCCTTTTATCTGATCGATTCGATGAATTATCTGGAAAATTTTTCTCGCTTATACGAATCTACTTGAAGCAGATCTAAAGATTTTTCAGAAACTTGTGGTCGTTCCTACTAATGAATGTTCATATGGGAATTGCTCTCTAAGTGCATTTCCGGGTTTATACTTTGGTTAGTTGTTACATTTTGCCGCACATTACCTTCATTTTGTCACTTTGCATGATTCGGGTTGAGTTGGGCTTTCATTTTTCTTATATACGCAAATCTGCTTGGAACTGCAGATCTAAACATTTTTTTTTTTGAAACTTATGTCAGTGCTAATGAATATTCATATGGGAATTTTGCTCTAAGTGCATTATTGGGTTTATACTTTGGTTCGTTGTTACATTTAGCCGCATATATTACCTTGCATTTTGTCGCCGCATGATTGGGTTAAATTGGGCTTTCATTTCTTTAATATGTTGGTTATCGCCTTCTCATCTTTCGGTTGGAAAAGCCCGCCGCGTGAATATCTCTTCCCTTGTTTGCTTGTGGTTGACATCCCATCAACCGATTATGATATTACATTACTAAGTTCTCTTATCTCGTTCGTTTCATGACTGAATTACCTATATGGCACAATCGCTTGGTATTGCCGCTCTAAATGCAATTCCGGATGCGTATTTTGGATGTTTGTATACCTGTGAAATACAATGCTTTACTTTTACCACCGCTATCCCATGGTCATTTATGGGGAGGTTTCGGACTCTTTTACCGATATATTCTATTGGGATGGTGTTAATCTCGAGATGAGCTTGATTAGGATTGATATAAAGCTCACTTGTCTATCAACAACCGGATGTTGCCTTCTCTCGTTTGTTGGTATGATGGCGACGATCTCACTTCCTATTGGTCGGTAGTAGCTCCTGTGATGTAACCCTTCTGTTGAAGTTCGGATGCTCATACTTGCATCCCCATCGGATGTGATTGAGCCTTTTCTATCACATTTCTTTAATATCATTCTCACTTTATGGTGTTTTCCTCCACTTATTGTCGGCATTATCTTAACTGCTATATCTTTTTGCTGCTCTCTTATTGTTTTGCAAGTTTGCTCCAGTTACTATTTTACTTTTAATTGTTTTAATGCTTTCTTTGGATTTTGGATGTATTTAGATTGGGATTTTTCTCCTTAGGTTGATTGTAGCTCTTTGAAAGAATTTCAGTGTAATCCCTTTAAGGATCTTGTAACCTTGTTTTGTGGCAATAAAATACCCCGATCATGGGGTTTCCTTAAAAAAATAAATAAATAAAAAAAAATGGAAGAGCTAATGCGGGATTTTGGCCTTCCACTTCTAAAAGGGTGTTCTTGAGAGAGAGAGAGAGAGAGAGAGAGAGAGAGAGAGAGAGACTTCTTTTCACTCAAGATGAGATATGAGTAAAATGAGAACTTCACCCTTTAGAATGGGAACCATGACCCTATTTATACTTGAGTGCATTTTACTTTATTTCAAACTCATCATTAAAATAAAATAAAGTCCGATTTCTACACATGATAATTCCATATAAAATTAATAAGATTTCTCAAAAGCCTAAAATTAATTAATCTTTATTTGATCACAAAATTATTAGGCTTAAAAATAAGATAATGCATAATGTATAATTAAATTCATATGTGAGCCCACATTTAAAAATCTCTAATATGGAATCTATGGATGTGCACATCCCCTACATGCAACGCTATAGTATTGAAAATATTTAACTATAATTTTTATTTTTAATCTATGAAGTAATATTTAAATCAAATATTACAATGCTTATCTTCTTTAATTATTTAAAAAAATTATAGTTAAAAAGGCCCTTTTTATTTTACTTTTTAGTTTTTTTAGTAACATTTTAAACATTTAAGTAAAAAAAATGTTATATTTCGATAAATAAATTACCATTAGAATTTTTGACAAATTTTCTCACAGAAAATGAAAAGCTATTTTTTTGGCCACCAAACTAATTAGGTAATGAGATTTTAAGTGCTAGGTTCTTTTGATAATTAATTTAGAGCTAATTAGTGTTAAGTGAGATATGTTTAACCTATTGAAATTTATTTGAGGTCTTATGTTTAATCAATATGGCCAATTTTTGATCTTATAGGGTTAAATAGGTCTATTTTAAGTTAAATTAGTTCAAAAGTCTAATAAAGCTTCACCAAGATATTATTTGGCTATATTAATTATTGATAAATAATAATGACCTATTAATATGGTAGGCCATGATTATTTTTGAACATAATTATTAATGATCTATTTAGCCTAGGGGATCTTAGTTTAATCTAATTATTAATTTTGGTTAGAACATACGAAGTTTGATGGTTTAATCCTTTAACATAGGTTTCACAAATTGATTTGATTCATTGACTCAAAATAACTAATTAAATTTGGCTAATTTTGACATAAATTACTATTAGAATTTTGACAAATTTTCTCATAGAAAATCAAAAGCTAATTTTCTGGCCACCAAACTTATTAGATAAAGAAATTTTAAGTGGTGGTAGGTTCTTCCAATAATTAATTTAGACCTAATTAGTGTTAAGTGAGATATGTTTAACCTATTGAAATTTATTTGAGGTCTTATGTTTAATTAATATGGCCAATTTGATAGCTTTGATCTTATAGGGTTAAATAGGTCTATTTTAAGTTAAATTAGTTCAAAAGTCTAATAAAGCTTCACCAATATATTATTTGGCTATATTAGTCATAGATAAATAATAATGACCTATTAATATGGTAGACATGGTTGTTTTGAACATAGTTATTAATGACCTATTTAGCCTAGGGATCTTAATTTAATCTAATCATTAATTATGGTTAGAACATAAGAAGTTTGATGGTTTAATGCTTTAAAATAGGTTTCACCAAGTGTTTTGATTTATTGGGTCAAAATAACTAATTAAATTTGGGGTTAATTTTGACTAGGTTGATCAAAGGTTAAATCTAGCCTGTAAGTTAGACTCTAGAGATCTATTAATCAATTAAAGTATTTTGACAAATATTTTAATCATCGATGAAAAAATTGAATGCTTATACCACAATAATCCTTAAACTAATTAAGTTAGGGTCTACCCAAAGGTTTGCTAAGGTTAAACTTATCAATATGAATTAAATTTGATTTGAATATAAATGATTAAAATCTCTTTAAATGAGTTTAAATCACATTTAAATCCTATGATCATTTTAGGTCCAAATTCTAGTTAACTTTGGTTGGGGTTGAATATGATTTTTATATAAGCTACATTAGAATTAAATTTATGAATAAATTAAGAATTTGAATTAAACTAAAATTTGGAAAGGAGAGATAGCTTGGATCATCTCTAGAAAGAGCTAGAAGATTAAGCAAATGATTAATTTGGTTAAGTACTAATTTAGTTAAGTTTTAATGATTATGACCAACTCAATCTCAATTTAAGCATTGAACTTGTCTCACCCAAGTGTCAATATCTATCAGAATTTTGATGTTGTTTATGTTAACAACTACTCATGCATATTCAAATTGGCATATTATATGATTTTCTAAAATAAAAAAAAAAGGAAAATGCACATCATCAAAATGATTCTATGGCTTGCTATTGTTAGGAGGATTAGTAATTCTTCATCATGGTGATGTTTTAGATATTCCATGTAAGGTCGTTCAAGCAGACACGTTGATGAAATATAATAGAATACCTTATATGGGACATACCATAAACATAAATGTTTAAAGCTATCTAATATAATTCATTAGCATATTTAAAAAGTATATAAAAATGCATTGCCCAATCCATTATTTTTAAAATTTTTGACATTATACTATTAATATTGTTTGATATTAATTACATTTTAGTGCAAATAAATTAACATTATCACAATAAGAAATAACAATTTTACATTCATAATACATACATCAAATTAGGTGACAATCATAAATATGAATTCCAAACACTTGATGCCATGGATGTACTCTAAAGATAATCATTAGGTTTTCGTGAGGCACATCCATCCACAAGACCTTGACATAAATTCTATAAAAAAAGAATAAAATTAAAATTTAATGAAAATGACCTTATATATATATATATATATATATATATATGCACATATACAATAATTACGTTATTTTAAAGCTAAACAAGAATTTTTTATAACTAAGAATAAAAATACAAAAAAGTAGAAAACTTTAGTTCTAAAGAAAAATAATAAATAAAAAAAATTAAAAGCATCAAATGATCAAAAAATTATTATATAAAAGTAGCTAAGAATCTTTTTTTTTTTGTTTGGTGGGACATTTGAGCAAATTTCATCTCAAACTCATACACACAAACAACACATACAAGAATTTGAACTCAACACTACCTGATTGATAGCTTTAGCTCTCAACCACTAAGCTAAGGTGCCTTACACAAATAAGAATTTAGTTGCAGCCATCTCTCACTTAGAAGTATCACTACAATCTAAAAAGTTAATGTAAGCACTAATGAAATATGGTTTATTCTTATAATGCCTTTTTTATCTATGTTTCTCATAAACAAAATGCATTAATTATAGGAGGATTTGTTCAACAAAAAAAAATAATAATAATATCTTATTGTTCTCCATACAAAAATATGTGGTAAGGGAGGAAGAAAATAACCTCCAATAAACAATTGCCATAAAATGAAGATTTAAAATGATGAGAAATATCGATCATCTCTTAAGGGGGCATGGGTTGATATCTCTTATTTAATAATATGATTTTACTAATCTAATGAGGTGATCCTTGAATGAGAAGGGTGATATATATATTTAATTGAACAATTTTCATAAAAATTAACTTTATCACCATCTTTATTTAGCACAAGAAATCTTAGAAGCCCTTGAATGCTTTTTTATATAAATTTAGAGGCCATTGGGATCCCTTTTATTATTATTATTTTAATTTTAATTAATTATTTATTTAATCCTAATTACAAAAAACGTCAAGAAATTCCTTTGCACCTATGCTCCTTTGACTTTTATAAAGAGGTAAAATAAACAAATGAATAGATACTAATTTAATTTTAAAATTCATCGTAGTAATAAAAAAGTCATCTTAAATCTAAGAAAAGAAAATAAATAGTTGTTAAATTTTAAAAATAATCATCTTCATATTTTAATTTTTTTTCAATCCTTCATATTTGAACGTAAGTAATAACTCTAATATAAAAATGTAAACTTATATTGAGATAAAAATAATATATCAATAATTAATATTATTTATCTCAAAATAAATTTGATAATTTTAATTCATCATTGTCAATTTTTTTGTCAAAATATCTTAACACAAAATTTATTCTTCACTATATTATTGAAGGAAAAAAGTGCCATCAAAATTTTGATTTTTAATGAAAATTCGCTGTAATATACATACAGTTCATTATATTATACTCAATCAAGCAGACCTAGGCATTATTAAGGAGGGTCAATCGCTCCTTATGAATTTTATAATTTTGTCTTAAAAAAATTATTTTTCTTTTATTTTATCTTAGTATATAAATTTTCCTTTTATTCATAATCCATATTATCATTTTAATCTGACTTATATTAGTTATTATTTACATCAATTACAACTTTGATTTTCATTCCATTTTGAGATTTTTTTGGCATTGATAAATTTCTAGGCACTGCCCTCATACTATGCTCTTATATATATAAATATAAAATTTTAGATATTAAACATATAAATATATTAAAACAAACTATTGGGTTGTAGAGCTATGGATTAGATGGTCAACTTGGTGCCACATATTATGGACGGAAGAAATAAGGGCACATAGAATTAGCTTTGAAAGAGAAAATATTATATGTGGACTCCATACAGAGTTACATGAGCCTTGTTATATGGTGAGCCTGATTTTTATCTCTCTATTGATGTTGGAGATGCGAATATTAGCATTGGAACAATAGATCTAAATAAAATTAGAGGAGACAATTATACACTAGGATTAGGGCACCAAAATGCTGACAAGACTTTTTTAACTACAGCAATGCCACATTTCTAACTTGTGCAAAAGTCTATTACACAAATGACACCAAGACCTAAGCACCATGTCGCAAAACATCTACAAGTCAAGAGATTTCATATTTAGACAATTTTTCTACAATTTTATAATCTTAATGTATTTTTCTTGTGTCACGAAGTATGTGCCATAGAGTTACTAAAGTATAGAGTAGATAAGTGTAATTTGTATTATTCGACTTTTTCTTTCCAGTATTTCTTGGTGGTGTGGCTCAATTTTTTTCTAATTCTTGATTTTTCACATTAAATCTAGTGTCTTCTCAGTGAATCTTTTATTTTATGTTTTATTTATTTCATGTATGCTCAAAAATACTTAGAATTTTTTCCAATACTTTATGATCCATTTTCTTCAAACTTCAATCAAAATATGACACATGTAAAAGTTTGTTTTTTTAATGATAAATTAAACTTATTTTATATTATATTTGACTTGAATTAATAAATTAAACTTATTTTTTAAATCATATTTATTACAAGTATATGAGTACTTTACTAAATTAAATAATTAAATCATAAGTTAAATATGCATCAAACATCATTTTAATAACTCACTTTAATAATAAATTATATATTGAATATATGAAGGGCACAAAATCTACGAGTCTAAATTTTAAAATCTTTAAAATATTAAACGTATATGAAGCATCGAATTTTTTTTTACAAAGAAGGAAGATTGCATGTACAAATCATGTATTGTAAATTTTAAAAAAAAAAATTTAATTTTTTTTAATCATATTAAATTAATATGAATATATATATATATTTTTATATTTGAGAGGGCTTCCACTGATAATAATAATAATATTAATAATAAATATTATTATTATTTGAAGAATTTTTTAATGAATTTTCATGTTAGATTGGTTCCTTCCATGAAGTTTCATTTATTTGATAACATATTATATATGTATTAAATATAAAGGATAATATTATATAATTAAATATGCCAAAAGATGGTATAGACAAGAATTTACTTAAGAAATAAATTTTTTTTCAAAGGATGGCTTTTTTAATAATTAAGTAATTTTTATTTTTATTTTAAATAGATTAAGTTTTTTTTAATTACTTTAAAAGTAAGAATTATTATTTTAAAATTAATTTATTTTAAGAAAATTAATTATTTGAATAATAATTAATTTTAAATATCTGTTATTTTAAGAACACTTAAATAGAAATGAATTATTACATAGAATCTTATAATTTACTTTGATCAAAATTTTAATTTGAATATTTCAAAATTATTTTTCAAAACAAAGATTTGAGAATTTTATACATAAAAAAAAAAAATCTTCAAATCTATTATGCACATTTTTCACATTATATATAAATCATATGATTTTTCTTAAAGATGGTATTTTTTCATCACCCATTTTTATATATTATCCACAGATTTTCCAAGAGCTTTGAAAATATATTATCTTACAAAAAAAAATATTATTCTAAGATCTCATTTATTTCAATAATTATTCTCATTTCAGATTATTTCAATCCATTAGATTGCTTAATTTGTAATTTTTAAATAAATCATATGATTTTTCACCTACATTACATATAATGAGATACCATAAAATAACTCACTATTCCAAACATATATAACTTACTTAGCCACTAAATTTATTATCTATCTTATTCTCCTAAATTTGAACTTTATGTGAAGCTTCCTTGCACAATGATTGTTAACAAGACGATGGAACTATAAATTTCTCATAAGCATTGTACTATTATTTTAATCGCTCAAGAACTACTTTCTAAGTGAAGGAATCATGCTAAGCCTCTGGCAAATATTCTCCTTTAGTAAATACTTTCACCTATTATTATTATTATTATTATTATTATTATTATTATTATTATTATTTAAATTATACATCCATGTCATTAATTCCTTTTTTTTTTAATAGAGATGGGTTATATCTATGTTTGTGAGAGCTACATCAAGAACATCACCCATATAAAGTATGAAATGGTCATATAGCTTCTTTCAAGCAATGACTTCCATTTTCTTTACTACCAAAAAAAAATTTCTGAGAGGTTAAAAATGAGCATTATTCTAAAATATAAAAAAAGTTTTGAGTTACAAAGATGGTATAATAGTAAGGTGAATCTACACCCATAAATCTGATTTAGTCATCTTACTTAATGATAAAGATTTGCAACATCTTCAAATCTCCTTCACTTCAAAGATTATGAGCTCCTTGAACTTGATTGAAAGATCCTTACAGCCATGATAATCTCTAAGAAAATAGACCTAGTTGATTTATGAGTCACTATAGACCCAAATAGTGAATTAGTGATATTAAAATTTTAAAAGTTAAATATATTAAATTTTAATTTTAGTAGAAAATTAATTTTTTGATTTTATAATGACAAGATACAATTCTTAATGCAACAAAAAAAAAAAAATAAAGTAAAGAGAGATAATACACACAATTTTTTAATTTCACAAATAACACTCTACGATAAATAATTTCAGAATACTAAATGAAATTAGCTTACAAATAGTAATTTCTATAATGTACAATACAATATGATTCTAAAGAGTTGAGTACAATCTACATAAATTTTACAATAAAAGAAAAAAATATAAATAAATTTTGATAAAATAAATCTCACAAATAAATGCATTATCCAAAAAATGATCTCACTAAATGATCTTTACAACTTAAAAATTTGGCAAGATAAAATGCTCACTTAATATGATAAGAAATCAAAATAAATAGCTTAAAGTAATCTTACTAAGATGTTTATGTTATTATAATTTGTAGACTAATATAAAATGATTTCAAAATATATTCATAATATTCTTTACACACAAAATAAATTTCATGAATAATTTATTATATTTTAACCAAAAAGGTGCTTTCAATTAATGCAAATAATCTCAAAATACTTAAATAAATTAGTATATGATAGATTCTTCTTCTAATTAAAAAAGAGAATCTAAAAATATGAAAATAATTTCAACAATAAATTAATTTAAAATGCTTAAAATATACTTTAAAATAAGATCTATGAATAAATGATCTTTCAAATAAGACTAATGAAGAAATATAAAACCAAAAGAAATTTGGAAGATAAAAAATTTTAAGAAGTTGTAAGTTTACAAACTATAACAAGAGTTTTACAAAAAAAAAATCAAGAAACTTGTGATGTGAAAACTTAGACTTTGATGTCCAAAGACTAATCCACCAAAAGTATAAATTGAAAGAATAAATATATATGGTGAAATATCATAACCAAAAAGGAAAGATCAAGAAAATAAACCTCCATTCAGAAAGGTTGTTTAGTTGAATATGTTGAAGCTTCCAAACCAAGGATTTGAACTTGCAATATTTTGAGAACACTTGGAAGGAAAATCTAGAAAATTTTATCTTAGATTTAAGTATTTTGAATTAGAATGAAGAATACATTCATGAAGAGAATAACTATTTATAGACAGAAATATTTTAAATTATTTCAAAAATATATTATTCAACATGTTATATATATAATAATTTAATATTCAATAAAAATATATAATTTATATTAAAAATATTAAATTAAAGCAGCCAAAATTTGCTATTCACATCAAGTCAAAAAATAATCAAATATTTTTATATATTCAAAGCATGTCATTCATTCATTAATAAAATCATAATGTTTGAAAAGTCAATAAATTCAATTTTAATAAATATCTGTAACCTATCAAATTAAAGGAAAAAAATCAAGGAACTAGATGAAATGAGATGTAAATCTTGATTATAAAATGAGTTTGGCTAAAATACAAAATTTCATATATTTTTGTTAATATAATCATACATATGTTAGTT
Organism: Cymbidium sinense; assembly: GCA_021442155.1. Classification (NCBI taxonomy): domain Eukaryota; kingdom Viridiplantae; phylum Streptophyta; class Magnoliopsida; order Asparagales; family Orchidaceae; genus Cymbidium; species Cymbidium sinense. Next base: position 7,906,720 of record CM038232.1, read on the forward strand.
ATCATATAACCTTCAAATTAAATTAAAATACATAATTATATTATAAATAAAAATAGTTACACTTAATAGTCATAATTTATTATCATTTATTATTTTGACAATTCAAATGCTGTATGAAACATATAATTGAATGTTATTTAGATAGAATTTATATAATTAGATATTAAAATGTTTAAAAGTGAAATATTAAATTTTAATTTTAGTAGAAAATTAATTTTTGATTTTATAATGACAAGATACATTAATGCGAGAAATAAAGAACAATAAAGTAAAGAGAGACAATAGTTACATAATGATTTTATTGTTCACTCTTAAATAATTGTGTGTGTGTCTTGATTTCACAATAAAGCTAAGGAGATAACTTTACTCTAGCAAGGTTTTCTAGATAACATTACAAAATATAAGAGCTTGTTAAATATAGCATACATAAAATGAAAGTCTATTAGAGCCATGATGGGGTAAAATAAGCCATTCTTGATAAAAAGAATGCTAAATAGATCATTTATTCTATTAAAGCTTACCAAAGTTGGGTAAATGTTATTTTGTAATCTTCTAAATTTGACTATATATTATATCATTATGATAAATTTTGCAATTATAATCAAAATAATTTCATGATCTTTTTGTTATCCTTACTTCATCACATATGTGTGTAATTCTAAAGTTGTCTTCTTTAAAGTCTATTTATGTTGACATTTGGAGTTACAAAATTTTATGAATTTATTTTATTATCTCTGAGCCTCATCTATTTAGCACAATTCTATCCATCAAATTCTTCCCTACTGTTTATGGCTTCTTCTTCTTTAAATTGTAATCATGATTAGAAATTCAAAAAATAAAGTTTAATTAAAATTTTGAATTAAAGTTTCCTTTAAATGAAGAAGACCATAATAAATGGTCTTTACCCAAAGTCGAAAATATCTAATTTATAATGATCTTTGATTTTAAAGGAAAAAACTTTTGTTAAAAGGTAGAACAATCTATCACTATAACCATAAAAATCATTTATCTATTGACTCAAGAAGATTTGCTTAGATATATGCAAGATTATAAATATATTCATTGGTTTAATCCAAATAGCATTTAAACTCTTAACTCAAAGGGATAAATGCCTCCATTCTTGTTTGTTAGAGATACATGCTTAATGGCTCAATCTCGATGGGAGTAATTTAAAAGCTGGTCATGTAGTTATTTTAATACCTTTCCTAATTTAAGTCTATCTTTAACATACATAAATCTATTTGAAGCAATTAAACTTTTACAACTTCATGGTTATGATTTTCTTCTAGAGAAACTATTGTAATTATTTTCAAATTTTTTGTGTTTAAAAAAGCTATTCAATTATTTGAACTAATAATTTTAATTGTAAATAAACTTATTATTGCATATAGCAATTAGAGTCATTAAGTGGAATGAAGTTATTTTCCATGAATCTTAAACCATTGCTGTTGAATCTATAAAAAGATATTGATGATAATCTAGACTTCTAACTGATGTTGAAGTTTTAATTCATTAAGATCTATAATGAATAGTATATTTTTCTTAGACAAGGTAAGATCAGATCTATGTTCTAACCCATTTGAAACACCAATCACATAAATTAAAAATAATCTTTATCACCCAATGAGAGAAAATGAATATCCCATCTCAAATAAATTTTGAATGAACTATCAAAATCTAGAATAAAAGAATATGATAACAAAATGATCACTTTTAGTGGTATAGAAATATCATTAAAAGTCAAAATTAAAATATCCAACATATATTTTAAGAAAATGACTAAAAATAAGAAAGGAAAATAACAATTTTGTTGCATGGTAAAATTAATAATCATCAATAAGCTATTTTAACAAAAAATAAAATATAAAATTAGAAACTCTTATCCTCACCTATTGAAAATATTTGATAAACCATTAGATAATAGCCTTTGAAATTATTATCATCCTCAAGCTTTGAAAGAATTTATGTTATAAGTAAAATACTATAAATATTTCAAATCATTTTGATCATTTGTTTAGCCTAGAATCAAAAAATTGATCAATTATTTAAACTAAATCTTCTTGCATGAGAAATAGAGGAATTGAAGGAACATCTTGTTTGAAATTTCAATCCTTAAACTTATGTTTAGATTAGAAAACCAGATATTCAAGATTTAGTCTTCAAATAAAGGATCATTTTGAAACATTAGAAGATATTGTCTCTAATAATTCTAGAAAATTTTGCAAAATTCTGAAATGATTAGATTGAAGTACTCTTTTAAAATTTTCAAATTCAAATTAGATATTAAAAAAAAATATCTTATCCTAAAAAAGAATTTAGATAAGCATTATTATAAAAGACAAAAATTTACTCTTTGAAGAATCTAACTTCTTATGATGGTAATTTCTATAAATATTGATGGACTAGCAAACATCAAATCCATCAAAATTATGAATGTTAATATTTATTTCTAAAGCAAATAGATAAAATCTTAAATTTGAATACTCTTTCTCAAAGTAAAAGGCTATACCATTATCTTCTTGAGAAGATATTTATTTAGTAAAATCGTGAAACAAAACACCTACCAAAAGAATATAAAAACTAATTGAAAATGTTATAATCTTCTCCATATTAGATCATTTTACAATAATTAGAGATCAAGGAGAAAAATATAGAACAAAAAATTATGTGTTCTACATTTATATGGTAAATGTCTTCTTAGCTAGAGTAATGACTTTAAATGAAAGATATTGAAGAAAAAATTATAGAATGTACAAATGAAAAATTAATACCCATCTTCAATTGTTTGATACAATCCCTCAAAAAAATATTTATCAAATCTTATATTCTTGTATTGAAAAATTTAATTTGTCCAATATAAATTAGATCATAAATCAAAAAATTCTTTAATTAAGACAACTCTGATTCTAAGGAAATGATAATTCATGCATACTACAAGAAAGAATAAAAAAATATATAAATCTAAACAAATAAAGAGGATAATAACATTAAAAAATAAATCAAGAGAAAAATCTATATAAAGAAATTAATTTGCTATAAATGCAAATAAATATTATGCTAATTTATGTAATGTTAAGAAGAAATTAAATGAATTAAAAATTGATGAATAAAACAAACCATTAAAATTCTTTAACTTCTTAATCAAATGATGTCTTTAAGAAGAAGAAATAAATAATTTTTTTCTTATATGAAGATAGATTTGAATGTTAAATTTAAAATAATATATAAAATATAATCAAAATGTCTCTTTTATATTAAAAAAGAAATATAAAATATTAATTGTTGATGACATAATAAGAAAATAATAAAATCTTAAATTGGAACCAGATAATCATTTTTGGTTTCATAGATAAGAAAGTATAATCAGAAAATTGAGAAAATATTATCCAGAAATGAAGTATTTATATGTCATCATCATACAACAAAAAAATCTAGATATTAAAGTAACAAGATCAATGAATAAATTTAATAATGATTTTAAAATAAATCAATATTCAACTTATTTCATATTAATCTTGAAGACAAAAATAATTTAAAGATAATTTCAAAATCAATAAGATTACTATAAAAAGATTTCAAAGAAATATTCAAAAATGATATATTTCATAAATTAATTCTAAATAATGAATCTATATTACATAATCTTAATGTTGTATAGTGGTGTAGATTTAAATTGTATTTAAAATTATACCTAAATATTTTTAAAAGAAATGTATTTTAAAGAAGGAGAAATCTCAAATTTAATAAAATTATTTTTCAAAAATTTATTAAGATGATCTTTATATTACATGTCATTCTTGTATAAAAATCTAACTTGATATTATTTTAAATTCTTTCAAAATAATTCCCAACAAGATTGATCATATGTAATTATTTAAATTTATAAAGATTATCTTATTATCAATCTAAAGAAATTATTATAATGAAATAAATAGTTATAATAATCTATGATTTAAAATTAAATTTAAATTTTATTTAATATGAAACAAAAATTTTATTATTTTTAGCAAAATTTAATATTGCTACAATATTTCAAAAATTTTATATGTGGTGAAAATCTAATAGTTTTTAACAAAAAAATATTCATTTGAATCTTTACATGAATGTTCAATGATAGACATTACAAAATAAATGTATAATAATATTATCTATTTTATGTAAAATAGATTAAATTATAATAAAAAAGTTAATTAATATCTTAGAGCAAAATATTTTATGTTATAATGTATAAAAAGAAAGGAAAATAAATTTATAATAATTACAATAATAAATTTTTAAATGAATTATGTTTTAATAAAAAGAGATTTTAATGTATAAAATAAAAAATATTTTTTAAATTTATTAAAATTAGCTATTTGTTAGATTAAAACAAATAAAAGATATATAAAAATTATATTATTAATAGAATAAATGTCATATTTAGCTAAAAAATGTATTAATTTCAAAATGTAAAAGTTTGAGATAAAATTTTAAATGAAAAATTTACATGAAATTAAAATTTTAAAAATATTCTATGTGTTATATGTATTGTTAAATTCTATTTATGCATTCACAATATCTTGTAATATATATTTTATTTTTCTTATATTTGATTTTATATTTTAATTTAATTTTTTATTGAAAGGGACAATCTTTATTCATATAAATATATATATATATATATATATATATTAAATTTTCATTAATATATAAATATATTAAACAATTATTTTTTTACTTAATTAAACTTCAATTATATCAAAATACACATAATTATTATTAAAGAAAATATTATTTATTAATGATTAATTTTTATATGGTGAGAATTTTATTAAAGCATTTTTGTTGAGAATAAAATAAAATCAAATAATTATTAATAAATTTTACATTTAAAATTTTAAAAATTAACATAATTTAAAAACTAAAATTAAAAATTTTTTAATTTAAAAAATATGTAATAAAAAAATCTATAGATAGCAAAATAATGTCTGACAAGATTAATAAAGAAGACTTCATATTTAACAATTTTTTCTAATTTTGTATTTTATGTATTTTTTTCTTTTACAATAATATTTAGATACTAAATTAGATTATAATTTAATTTATTTATTCTATTCTTTATTAATAGACAATAGTCTATGTCAAAAGAAAATTTTTTTTTAAGGATTTTTTTTTATTAAATAAATAATTAATTAAAATTATAAAAAATTAAATAATAAATGGGATCCCAATGGCCTCTAAATTTATATGAAAAGCATTCAAGGGCTTCAAGATTTCTAAATAAAGATCACAAAGTTAATTTTATGAAAATTATTCAATTAAATTTTATATTGGTATACATCATGAATTTGTTTGGAACAAATTTATATTATATTAAAAGTTATAGTAAAATGCTACAGAAAGCGTGTAAGGAAGAATCATTGTATAAAATATTTTATTTTTTACAGTCAAATACTTTTTAGATCTTCATAGGTATTATTATAAAACTATTTTCATAATTATTCAAATGTAACCAATATACAACTGAATAGTTCACAAAATGGTATATTTTGATCTAAATTTGATATATGGATAAATGTTTTATTACATTCAACAATTTGATGAGAATGGGTAATCTAATGGTCAAAATATATATGTGTGTGTATATATATATATATATATATATAAGAGGTATCAACCATGCCCTTAAGAGATGATCATATTTTTTATCATTTTAAATCTTCTTTTTTTGTGAGGATAATTGTTTATAGGTTATTTTCTCCTCCTTACCACATATTTATGTATAGCACAATAAAATATTTTATTATTCTTTTTTTTTTTTGGTGAACAAATCCTTATAATTAATGCATTTTGTTTGAGAAACATAGATAAAAAATGCATTATAAGAAAAAACCATTTTCATTAGTGCATACATTAAATTTTAGATTGTTGTGATAATTTAAGAGAAATTTATAATTAGATTCTTATTGTAAGGCACTTAGCCTAGTGGTTGAGAGTTAAAGGTGTCAACCAAGTGGTCTTGAGTTTAAATTTGTATGAGTCATGTGTATATTGTGTGTGTTGATTTGAGATTAAATTTGCTCAATATCCTCAAACAATAAAAAAAATTCTAAGATCAAATATTATAATACCAATTCATACAATAAAAAATATACTACCAAAATATATATATAAAACCATCCTTGATGTTTTAACCATATTTTAATTTATCACCAAATTAGATGTATGTATTATGAATGTAAAAATTGTTATTTATTTGATAATGTTAATTTATTTTGCACTAAAAAAGTGATTAATATTGAACAATATTAATAGAATCCTAAATATAAAAATAATGGATTGGGCTTCATGTATGAAGAGGAAAATTACTTGATAATGCATTTCTATATACTTCTAAATAGACTAATGAATTATATAGGCTTCAAACATTTATTTTTTATGTACCATATAATTCTATTATATTTCATCAATGCATACATCAAAACCTTACATAATATTTAAAATTATGATGAAGAATCATAACATGCCAATTAATATAATAAGTTGTTAACATAAAGAATGTCTTAATAAATATTGATGCTTGGGTGAGATAAGTTCAAATTATTGTTTAAGTTATTGAGTTTCATAATCATTAAAACTTAACTAAATTAGTACTTAACCAAATTAATATCCTTTGGTTAATCTTCTAGCTCTTTCTAGAGATGATCCATTATTTCTCCTTTTTTTGTTTAATTCAAATTATTAATTCATATTTAACTCTATTGAATTATTAAAAATTATTCAATAAACTTAAGTTGACTAGAATTTGGATAAATATAAGGATTTAAATCATTTAAACTCATTTAAAGAGATTTTTTAACCATTTATATTTAAATCAAATTTAATTCATATTGATAAGTTCAAATTTGGGTATACTAACAATTCTAATTAGTTTAAGTATATTATTAAGCATTCAATTTGTCATTTAAAATATTTGTAAATATTATTTTAATTGATTAATAGATCTCTAGAGTGTAACTATTTAGATTTAATCTCATCAACTTAGTCAAAATTAAAATTTAATTTGTTATTTTGAAATAAATAAAATCATTTAACCTATGTTAAAGGATTAAACCATCAAACTTATTATTCAAATATAATTAATAATTTGATTAAACTAAGATTAGCTAAATAGGTTAATAATTATGTTCAAAAATAATCATTACCATATTAATATTAGATTTAACCTTATCAACTAGTCAAAAAAATTAAAATTTAAATAGTTATTTTGAGACAATGAATCAAATCAATTATGAAACCTATGTTAAAGGATTAAACCATCAAACTTTATGTTCTAATCATAATTAATATTAGATTAAACTAAGATCTGGCTAAATAGGTCATTAATAATTATGTTCAAAAATAATTGGCCTACCATATTATATTATTATTTATCAATGACCAATATAGAAATAATATCTTGAAGCTTTATTTACTTTTGAACTAATTTAACTTAAAATAGACCTATTTAACTCTATAAGATCAAAGCCATCAAATTGGCCATATTGATTAAACATAAGACCTCAAATAAATTTCAATAGGTTAAACATATCTCATTAACATAATTAGCTCTAAATTAATTATCAAAGAACCTACCACCACTTAAAAATCATTACCTAATTAGTTTGGTGGCCAAAAAAAAATTGCTTTTCATTTTATGTCAAAATTTGTCAAAAATTCTAATGGTAATTTATCTATGAAATATAACATTTTTTTTTCTTAAATGTTTAAAATTTTACTCACACTAGCATTCTTACATAACCCAAAAAATAAAAAAAATAAAAAAATAATAATAATTAATAATAATAATAATAATACTAAAAAGTAAACTAAAAAGTATTTTAATTATAATTTTAAAATAATTAAACAAGATATATGGTATGTTAAGTCGAATATGTTGTAATATTTGATTTAAATATTACTCATATATTAGAAAATAAAAATTATAGTTAAATATTTTGATTCATAGCATTGCATGTAGGGGATTTGTACATCTATACATCTTTGATTTCTGCTTATATAAAAAAAAAGTTGATGATTCTTCTTTAAAAAATTGTTTAAGAAGGTTTTAAAATTTTCTTAGGAAGAGCTTAGAAATGGAAGTAAGTTTAATTGATTATTGCTTCTTCTCTTCTTTGACAGCATTACTTTATTTACTCTTTAATTTATTTTATAAGAAGTTTTCATTACAAATTTCTTATTATTGCACAAATATTTTTTTTTAAAAAAAATTATATTATTATTATTAGTTATTGTTGTTGTGTTGTTGTTGTTAAGTTATTGTTATTATTAATTATTATTATTATTATTATTATTATTATTATTATTATTATTATAGGAAGATTTATACACATAAAACATTTCATATACATTTACAAATCTAATCAAAAGTTAGACATTTAGTTATCTAACACATTATAATTTAGTTGTCTAACACTTTCTTATACTTGAAATGTGCATTATAAAATGAGTGATGGTGATATTGATGATAGGCATTAAATATGTTAAAAGTAAAATTTATATATAAATGATCCTTTCAAAACTATAAATCACCATCATATTATATTATTGTCATCACAATTGACTTTAAGAAAATTATGTGACAATCATTGATATGATATTATTGTTGGTTCCTTGTCACAAACTTAAAAGAGTTCTATCAATCCTCTTAGACATGCCATAATCATCATAATATGGCATGAACAATTCAAACAATAATCATTTTTTTCTTTAGGACTATATCCCATGTCCTGAAAGGATCATTATATCATATATGTATGGTCGCTATGCTTGATCTTCTATATTGAGTGTATTCTTTCATGTATTTATCTCATTTCTTAACATCTTCCTCCATCAATTATGATAAATCCACCATCAAAAAAATGTGCTAACATAGCCATAATCTCTAAAGTATATATTACAATTTGAGTATCAAATTATATTTGTGGAATCCTAAGATTTATACATTATCAAAATATCATTAAAGTTAAACATTCAAATTAAGCAATTAATAATGCATATCATAAGCAATATCTACATGAATATTTAATTAATTTAAATATATGCATACCTATAAAGTGGAACAATATTTTCCAAGATCCCTCAAGCTTGTCGAAAGGAGATTTGATGATATTTCTAATCTTCCTGATCACCAAGCCGACAAAAGATGACCAAATCATCATTATTGGTCCCATTCACCTCCCACTATAATCCCATTCCTCGTAACCCAAAGCTTTGAATGTTTTAGAATAATGCTCACTTCTCGCCTCTCAGAAATTTTTTGGAAAAGCTAATAAGGTGGAAATTGCTTGAAAGAAGCTATGATCCGGAACCATTCCATACCTCTATGGGGTGATTGACAAGCTCTCAACAAACTTAGATATAACCCATCTCGACATCAAATTTTAAAATATATATCTCAAATTATTATTTTTTTTTAAAAAAAAATAAATTTATTTACTAAAGGAGAAAACATATAAAATGCTTAGCATGATTTCTTCTCCGTCTTAGAAAGAGTATTCAGAAGCAATTGAAATAATAGTAACGAAAAGGGATACCAAACCGAGAGAAATCTAGTTCATTCCATCTTTAGTTTAGTAACTTCTTTGCTCAACGGATCGCTTCACTCTTCACCGCCAATGTCGCGCTTAGCCACAACTGCATCACGCCTCTGTGGATTGCTCACAGTACCTTGGTTGCCTCAGGTGAACTTCTCTTCTCTGTGACAACAAGTTATGCGATCGCCTCTACCCTTTTTTTTGTTTGTGGAGTTCAAAATCTGGAGAGATTGGAAACCACAGCAGGTAGAGCTGTGGGAGTGGTGGAGTTCATTTGTGTTAATGTTGAGCAGGGAGGAGTGGCTGAGGGAAAGGATAGTATTGCTTACTGGGCTGGATTATAACTTTGCTTTGCATATTTTGCTTGATACTAGTTACTGGAGTGGTAAATACTGATTTTTAAATTTTTTGGCACTTAAGAAAACACAAATTCTATAGTTCAATTCATTAATTATTGTAAAAAAAAGCCTTGGATATCAAATGTAAGTTATTTTGTTGATTGGTTTCGACTTTTTTAGGCGCACTAGCTTGAAGTTCTGTAAGTGCACTTAGAAAATTATTTTTTACTATGTTTGAGCTAGTGTGCATCTAATACGAGATAGAACAATTTGTTGTTAGGTATTGATTAGTCTTCATAACTCGAATTGAAGCACTTCTGTAAGCTTTAGTGGAATTTGGTATTGTTGCATTTCTATAATTGCAATTTCTTCATATATACAGAATTGAGTAGTAATTAACGCTTGACGCTATATCGAATGAGTTTTAAAATGAAATTATATTATCATAATAATTTTTATTAGATCTAAATAATGTAACATTTATTTATATTTTGTAATGAACATGATATCTTTGTTAAATGATAAATTTTAATTTCAATATTACATTCTTTTTTATTTATGTTCTTATTCTTTAAAAAAAATATTATTTAATTTTAACAGATTTAAATCCTCAAATAACTTACCAAGCATCTTTTTGGATTTAGCAGGATTTAATAAATCGGTTACCAAACACTTTTCGTGATTTGTTTCGTGATTTTACTAAATCCATATGTACTAGATTTACTAAATCCTACTTGAAATAAATCCAATTTGCCAAAACACCCCATAGTATATTTATATATTTATCATATTATTTTTATATATTTATATATTTAATATATAAAATTATATATTTATTTATCTAATATTTTTTAAGCTTAAAAAAATATATTTTTGATGTGATATTATATTAAAATTTAGATAATAAATATGTAAATATATAAGAATTATGTGGTATATAGGCTAAGCCCAATTGTATTACCCAAAAGGGAGAAGAAAAGAAAAGAAAAAAATACAAACATGATCAACAGAAGTCATAAAAACCGAATGGACTCATAGTAGGGATCGGCAATGGCAAAAAGGTTCACCTACAGCCTAGCGATCTCCCGGGTTGCCAAGCAGTAAACAATAAGCTCAAAGAAACACCTCAAGGATCACATAGAGTTAACAGAGATAGGCCACCCAAGGCCAATATCAAAGAGGAAACTAACTCGCAGGGATCAAATCGTTCAAGTAAACATCCTTCAACAAAGAAGAGAAAGAGTTGAGAACTCAAAGATCGGCACTTGGCCATCCATGGGAGATCACAAGACTAATAGTGGCACCAACTCGCCAAAAAAACAAGAACCCTACAAACTCATCCTTGTCCAACCAAAAGCAAAAGAAAGAACCCAACATTTCCTACCACAAAACTCCAAAGTCAAACATAAAACCGACAATCGAGCAAAGCCCATCAACCCAATGTGACCGAGACATGCTCGATCCGACCATGTAATTCCTCCACTTCTCCAAAATAGTAGAGACAAAAGTAAACCAAGCATCTTTGAACTTCCAACGCTAAGTTTAAAACAACTCTAGTTTTGATCTTATGACATAGTGCAGTGAAGGAAACCTCTTGCTTCTGGAAAAGCCTATTGTTTCTTTCACACCATATAGTGTAAACAATAATCGCAATGGTTAGTAGATACAAACGCTTCAAATCCTTGTGCTCATGGATAGAAGAGGCAGCAAGCACTTGTTGTAGAATGGGTTGAAACAAAAAAACTCCCATTGGGCAAAAGATTTCTAATAAGTTTAAAGGAAAAGGGACGAAAAAAGAGATGGGTAAGAGATTCCTTTTCATAATGACAAAAGCCAATAGAGAATAGGACCAAGACCACGTTGAGTACATCGAAATTTTAAGCCCTTCGATGATAGCCATCCAAAAAAAATTGCATAGTTAACATCATAGCTTTTGAACCAAATATCATTAAACCACTCCACTAATGGTGAATTAATAAAATAGCATCCGTAATCCTTCTTAGAGATTCCCTTTACACCATTCTAAAAAAGGTATCCAACCTAGGAGAAAGCGGTAGAAGTCTAATAGAGTTAAAACAAGTCGGGTTCCTAACTTCAAGTAGAGAGAAGAGACCGCTTTGGAGTCTGATTATAGAACTTAGGGGAGGTTCTCATAAATCAAACAAAGAAAAGCATTTAGACCCATAAATCTCTAAAAGAGATTTACCAGCACCAAGGATCAAAGAAAATGGAGCAAGATAAGCCATCCCCAATCGAGACATAAAATCGCCTACTAAACCACAAGGCATAGAGCGGAGTTCCCTCCATGTAGCGAGGAGCAGAGATCTATTCCAAATTGAGCCATACTTGTTCCCAAGCAAAGAAACAAGGTAGACCGATTGAAGACTTTCCATAGAACCTTGATTTTACAGGGACATTTAGTGTATTAATGATTGGAGGCCAGTTCCTCATTTCCCTTTAGTTAAAGTTGTCCTATTCCAAGAGATTATTTGTAGTTTCTTAACCGTATCATCGTGAAAGAAGAATTTCAAAGTAATAGAGGTGATCTTCTTGAGTATATTCTTAGGGAGTACCAAGGCCCTTAACCAAGAAGTTAAATAATCATCGATGATCTAAGTGTAATCGCCTCAAAGAGAACCACTTGAATTTCCAACCCACAAGCTGAGGAGAGCTTGTCCAAAGCAAGGATGTAAATGATTATATTTGGGGTTCCCGCCACTAGAGGAAGACCTGTGTATTTAAGAGGGAACACACCCTTGTCAATATTCAAGATGCGATCACAGGGATCTCTCAAGGAGGACTTAGAGAAGCAGATTTTAGATTTAATATAGTTAACTTCAAGTCCAATACATGAGGAGAAAGTGTTCGGGGGTCCTAAAGAGCAAAGAGCCGACTTCCCTAAGACAAGGATGTCATCGAAAAAAGAAGATGAGAGAGAGCACGCTGGTTTGAAAGTAGAATCCAATACACTTTTGTCCGTAAGACATGAGAAAATGTCCGAATGATGGTAAAAGAAAAGGAGATAAGGGGCACCCTTGTCTAAGCCCAATGGAGGAGGAGAAGTAACCTTTAATTTGACAATTTAGAATAATGAAAAAAGGAATATCTGATATACATGCCTCCACCCATTTGACAAATATTTGAGGGAAACCTTTCTAGGTCATCCTGAGGAGAAGGGTCTTGTGGTTAACACAATCAAAAGCCTTTTTAAGGTTAGTCTTGATGAAGAAGGAATTATGGTGGCTCTTTTTGGCAAAATTAGCCCATATCTCATGTGCAAAAGCGATGTTATCCACTATATCCCTTTGCTTAATGAATGCAGATTGGGCCGAGTGAATGATGCTTGGGAGAATATGTTTAAGTCTATTAACAAGAACTTTAGCGATAACCTTAAAGAAGGTATTGCATAAGAAAATAGGCCTAAAATTAGAGAAGGAATTTGCATGTTTAATTTTAGGAATTAGTGTAATGATACTGTGCTTAAATAAATCAAGTAACTATTGAGTTTTAAAGAAGTGGTGAATTGCTAGCAGGAATTGCCTTCTGATAATGTCCCCATTAATACCATGAAGAGCAGAGAGAATCTCGTGGTCTAAAATAAGGGTGCTGAGATCAACATAATGTGAAGGGGAAATGGTATCACCCATCAGAATATCTAAAGGGTTATCTAGAGTAAAACTTGGCTTATTAAAAAGGAAGTAATAGTAATCACAAATTTCATCAACAATCTCTGTTGGGTTGGATAGAACACCCTTATCAGTGAGTAGCTCTTTAATTAGATTGGTATTCCTCCTCTCCTTAATAGAGTAATAGAAAAACTTTAGATCATCATCTGCATGAGTAAGCCAGAAGCACTTGGCACGCTGCTTGACCTAAAGACTCTCCTTTTCGCAATATCCATGTATCTAGCATTAACATCCTTGATGTTGTGGAGATATGTCATATTAAGCGGGTCGCTCTCCAAAAGTTGCAAAAAATGCTCCTAATCCTTTTTAAGTTTTTTCAATTCTTGTCAAGTGGAGACTATTCCCTATAAAACCTCTTAAGGGCTTCTCTAACTCATTTAAGCTTCTTAAATAGCACAAAGGAAGGGTCACCAATAACGAGTAGAGACCATGTACTTTTGATGATATCAAGAAAATTGGGATGAAGCACCCAAGAATTATTAACATGAACTGTGAGGCCTTTGTTCATAGTCTTGAAAGGAAATGATCAAAGGAGAGTGATCCAATGAGAGAGGAGGAGGAGCCTTGTAGGAGAAACAGGAAAAGGTCTAGCCATGATAAATTGCATAGGACACATCAATTTTGGACTTAATCAAATTGTCAACTCTTTCATTTGACCAAGTGAAAAATAGCCCCAAACTAGGAAGATCAAGTAACACCGCTTGGTTCACACAATCTTTAAAGTCAGATAGTCGATTAGGAGGAATCAAGTTTCCCCCATCTTTATCATGTGAATAAAGAGCAATTAAAGTCTCCCAAAAGCAAGGAGAGTCCATGGAGTTAGAAATAAGTTGAATAGCTTCCCAAAGCAATTTTATGTCCAAAGCATCATTGTGGGCAAACCCATGTAACATGGAACCCCTAAAAGGGAGAAGAGACATCTCCATGTATAAATTGATACGTGGTAAGAAGTGGAGTAAAGGAGAGAACATCCAAATTCCATTTCATCCAAATGCACCCCAGAAAGAATCAAAATCACGAGCTTCCCTCAAAGGGAAAAGGGTAAGTTTTCTATTTGAAGAAACATCCAGAGAAGAATTCATGCATAGTTTGGTTTCCAAAAGGTAAAACGTAACAAGTTGAAAGTCTTTAATAGTTCTCAAACAGTCACAGGTTTGTCCCATAACTAATAGTCCCCGCACATTCCAGCAACCTAGCTTGGGGAGCTGCATAAGGAACAATTAATAGTTTTTTCCTTTCTTCTTAGCCTTTTGAGCTAAGGAAGAGAGGGCAGCAGGGGACTTGGACACACTCTTATCTTGAGTATTTTTCCTAGGTGTTTTGGGGAGAGAATCCTGGGGTATTGTGGTAATGGCCTTGGAAGGGGAGCACGCAAACGAATGAGTGGTTATGTTGTAAGTAGAGTTTGTATTAGAGGTTGTAAAAGGATTGACTGTAGCTTCACTCAAGGGAGGATCTACTTCCTCCAATTCGGGAGAGGTGGGAGACTGAGTGGGGAGTTGATTGAGGTCATTGATGGGGTTGGAATTCAGTGATAGAAGGATATTCTCAGAGTTCGGTTCTTTAGAAGCTAGAGACTGAGGGGCCATTTCTACAAGGGGGGAAGAAGAGGACAGGATAACATTCTTAGTAGAAGTTCCAATGGTTGCTACCGTATGTTGTGGGATTATCAACTGGGATGCCTACTACACCCACAAGCTGGCTAACGAGCCACGGGGTTAAGAGGGCATTGGGTATCAACATGTGAGAAAGTAGAGCATTTTCTACAGGCCTGAGGCTTCCAATCAAAGATAATTGCTTGCTCAAATTTAAGCACATTTAGGTTCATGATGACTGAATCTGGAAGAGAAGATGAGGGGTTGACCTGCACATAGATCCTAGCGATGGTTAGCCGAGATTTTGAAGCGGAGGTCACAACCGCAAGGGGAATGCCGACTTTGTTGGCACCTAGAGAGACCTACCTCATTCTAGCAAAGACAATGAAAAAATTAGGAAGTTTAATCCAAAGAGGAATTTTAAAAAATTTCTTTATTGGTGAAATCCCAAAACCACTTTTAAAGATAAAAGGCCTCCCATTAAGGAAGCAAGGTCCACTGTCCCAAACTAGGTCATAGTCTTCTTTGGAAGAGATTTTGAATAGAAAGAAATCCCTCAAGAGTAAGGATCCAGTGACCCTTGAAAGACCATTTCTTTTGATAGGCCAAAAGAGCATCATAGAAAGGTCACCTCCATGGCATGATCAACTAAGGAGAGTTGCCATTCTCTCTGGCCGGTGTTGAGCTCGGCCTCCGAGAAGCAGATTTCTTCATCAGAAGAGGGAGCATAAGATAGGGAGAGACTTACAAGAGACGCCAGCGAGTTTAAGAGATCCTTCCAATTGCACAGGTGGGGGGGGGGGTGCTTCTGGGATTGAGGGGAGCTCTAGGGTTAGGAACCCACTAGAATAGAGCCGTAAGGTGAGTATTTGAAAATGGAGGGAAGGAAGATGTGGATGCTAGGTCCAAACTCATGATTTCTGAAGAGGGATGAACCGCAGACGCCGGAGATCAAAAAGCTCAAGAAACATGACTTCCGTCCTCGATCGGAGGCCTACGAGACAGAGTGCTCTTCCATGCTCCAAGAGTAGCAAGAGGAAGCGTACCTTCTATTGAGTCCTCCCCTGAGAACAGCGACCGACTCCACCGGCACCCGCAAATGGAAACCCTAGCTTTCATACGCCTATTGGCGATGGATTTTGGTTTGGGATGATTATATCATGCATTCGATATATAGAGAAAATGCGTATATAATATTTGTCGATATATTAGAAATCTATCCGATTAAAATAATAATATTAATGAAATAAACATGTACTTTAACAAATTGAATTAAAATTTTATAAAAGAATATATAATTTTACGTAAATCATTATTATTTAATTTTATACTTATTATTTAATTTCTAATATGGCGAGTAAGTTCTAATTTTTCATTTCGTAGGAGTAAGTTTTGTATCGACTCGAACTTTTCTTTTCCCATCATTTGTATATTGATACACATAACGTTAGAATTAAATGATTTATTATTATTATTATGTTTTAAATATTCTACTAATTTATTTTCTCGTGTTTTTCTATTTATAAAATAAAAATTGTAATATTATGTCACCTATTCTATAATTTTAATAATTGACATATCTAATATTTGTATCTTATCATGTTCATATCCTTGATGATATCTCATCAATAAATTTTAAAAATAATAATAATGAGAATAATAAATAAATGAAGATCGGGCATATATAGAAGAAAGATTAATTATTATATCAATTAATTTGTATATATTTTATCATCATCATACTAAGATAAACCAACTCTTTTGAGTCCTCATGTTGGTTTTTCAAGATAATGGATCATTTGAAAATAGTCATGATGGTATATTTCATGCTTAATATATTAAAAAAAAGTTTTTATGAAGTATTTCTATTATACTAAGGGGTTATTTGGATTGATAATTTTTAGTGCAAAGTAAAATAAATGAACGGTATTTTAACCTTTTAAGATATTGGATCATTTGAAAATAGTCATGATGGTATATTTCATGCTTAATATATTAAAAAAAGTTTTATGAAGAATTTCTATTATACTAAGGGGTTATTTGGATTGATTATTTTAGTGCAAAGTAAAATAAATGAACGGGATTTTAACTTTTATGTGTTTGGCATAGTAAAAAATAAGATTCTAAAATAATGCAATATATTTAGAATATAATGGAAGATATAATTTTGTTATATTTGGATTCATCTGATTAAGATGAACTCCAAATAAACCGGCCAGTATAAATATGGGTGGAACTGCCCATAGTTTTTTTTTTTAAATGTAGTTTTTTTTTTAATTCCTTTTCCCACTCTAATAGAAGATCTTGCCCAATAAGATAATTTTTTTCTTTCTTAGTTAAAACTTATATCCAAAATTATTTATGTAATTATATATTCTAAGTTTAATTATTTTATTACTACAACTTATTCATTTTGATCATAATAATATATGAAAATATATTTTATTAAACATTTTGATCAATATTTAAAATGAACAACCCACATAAGTACACATAATAATAGAATATTTTCTTCAGCCCTATAAAGAAAAGTAATTTAACCTTCTCAAGCAATTTGGGACTAAATAAGATGAGCGTGTTTTATTATTAAATATAAAAAATATATGAATGGGCAATGAGGTCTACTATTAAACATAAAATAAGTAATATGCACCAATTATTAGCATTACATTTTAGCATATTATTATTATTAACTATATTTATAATTTTATTAATTTCAAGTAATATAATTTTATTTTAGAGCTTTTATATTATAATTATGTTTTTATTTTAACTTATATATGTTTATATTTAAATTATAAATTTATTTTTAAAATATTTAAATGCATTTATTCATATTTATAAATCATATATTTTATATACATATTAATGATTATTATTAATTATAATTTATATGATACTTAATCTAACATTAATATTAAGTATCTCAATAAGATTTTAATTAAGATTTTTCTCAAACTTTTATTAATTATTTTTTTGTAAAACTAGAACATAACAATTATATATTTATATATTTTTCTTATTTTTATGAAACAAAATAAAATTATCATAAATCTTATATAAAAATATGATTTATATTTAAAATTTTAATATTTAAATTATAAAAATAATAATAAATTTAATATTATTCTCAAGTATCAATAAATGATAATAAATTTTTTGTCATGAAATTTTGATGATTAACTTGCCTATCTAAAAGTGTGATTCGCGTGAGTGTAAACTTATTATCAGATCTCCGCAATTTATTATTCGCCTGAGTGTAAACCGTTATAGTTAATAAAATTTCTTCAAATATGAGTATTTACCGCAGGTGATTATAATCTGCTTGGCCATTATAAAAATATAAGTGGCAATGACTACTTTCTTTTATAAATTTAATGCTTAATAATTTTCAACTAAAGATTCAATTTAACAATGATTTAAATTGTGAATTTGTTTAAAATGCATCTTCATGCCCATTTTACAACTATATTAATTGCTTCTATTTATTAGGATTTTAATGAGATTTTAAAAATGCAAATAGTTCTTATATTTTAATACTACAAGATGATCATAAATTTTATTTTTATTGTTTACTAGTAGTTACTAATATTGTTATTTTGAAATAAATTATCGATCAAATTATTTTTAAATTGAACTAAACTTTAACTTGATTTGATGCTATATGAGTAGCATTATAATTAACTTTCATTATAAAAATAATTATCTTGAGCTTAAGTACTTGTATTAAGAACATATTTGCTAAATTTTATGATATTGATATGGGAAGAAATAATATTTTTATTAATCTTGTCACTTATTTTATATAGTTCATTAATTATGGGATCACTGTTCATAATTAGCTTGTTTAGAAATTATTTATGAATAATATCGACATTCACCTCAATAGAATTTGACTAAAATATGAGTGAAACAAGTTGAGCTTAAATAAAATAAAATTTTAGTTTAGTTAGCTTTTAAAAGGGATCTTATAAATTACGTTCAGCAATTTAATCACAATTTAGGATGCACTTGGGGTAATTTTCCAAGAACTTTATTTGGCTATCAACTTTCTAATCTATTTTCAAAAAATTTTATGATAAAAGTTATTTTTATGAACGAGTTGTTAAAATATGATGGCTATCAAAAAAGTCGTTATTTGACTATTTCAAAAAAAAAAAATTTATAACACTCACATTAGCTTTCTAAAAAATTAATTTTTCATAACAACTTTACAATTATCTTTATAAGACTGCCATAGTGAGCATATCTAACACCTAAACCCTAAATCTAATACAAGCTATTTTATCAATTTTATCTAGCATAATCATCCCAAATGCACCCTAAGGCTTCCATAGTGAGCATATCTAACACATAAACTTCAATTTTAGATATATTACACTCAAATCTTTAATATCACATCAAAAATATCATCACCACTCCCTTTTTAGAAGTGAAATGCACCATTTTAAGCACAATAAAGTGTTAGATAAGTAAATATATAACTTTAGGTGTTAGATATATAAAGATATATGAATTGTGTGATATGTAGGTAAATCTTTCTTATTATTATTATTATTATTATTATTATTATTATTATTATTATTATTATTATTATTATTATTATTATTATTATTATTATTATAAATATGGATAATAATCTGAGTCTTCGATGGAGTGGCTGTCCTCGATGACCACCGGTTTGACATGATATTTGAATTTTATATCATTCTTACAAATTATTTATCTTATTAACATATTCAAATGAGACATATGTTTCAAAATATCATCCTTGCTCACAATGGAAGTAAGCATAAACCATACAAACTTTATTTAAATAATAATTATACTAAATTCTTAAAAACATATGAATAAATTTATATTTTCAACATTTGTTTTACCATTTTGGAAGATTTAAAAAATTAAAAACTATTTAAACTTAAATTGAATATAATAATTTCTGAAACTTTTAAAATTATGATAAATAGCTAAAGCTTCCATGATAAACCCAAATATTGAATGAACAATTTAAAATCTCCTCGATTAATACTCATTTAAATTTGTTCAAATTAATAATAAACAAATTTGAAAGTTTTTTATTAAATATTAAAGGTTAAATGAACCAAATTTAAATATGATTTAACTCGTTTATTTATGATCATAAATAAACTCATTTTTTACTAGTTCAATGAGTAACTTGTTTATATTATTTAAATAAAATAGGATTGAATAAAATATTTTTAATTATATATTTAAGGGTATCTATTATAACTTAATATTACTAGTGTTTATTTCATTAATATCTTTTTATTAACAAACTTATTAATTAACTCATCAGCCATCATTATCCACCATATGCAAGATGAAAATTAAACTTTGATCTAAGGGATGAGAAATTGCATGAGGAATTAGTACACATTAATTTACTACTCTTTTAATTTTTTTTTTCATTTATTTTAAAAAATAAATTCTTGTCGGCCTGAAATCTCATCAAGCTATCAAGTTTTTCTACATTAAAAAAAAACAAAAGTCTAAACAAAAAGTTGAATACCTAATTTAATAAAAGTGATCAAAGAATATAAATACCTAGTTTATAATTTGTTTGAGCATTTTGAGTTTTTCAAATTAATTTATTTGCCATTAAAGAATATGTATATATTTAATGCAATTTTTTCTTGTTTATTTATTTCAATAAATTGATTTGTTAGTATTTATTTATATTAAATGATTATAAGAAAGTTTGGTCACGATTTATATAATATTTTATTTAATTTGAGTAAAGAAATTATATATTAATTCTAAATTTATTAATTTTTTATTTGTTAAATTT
Organism: Cymbidium sinense; assembly: GCA_021442155.1. Taxonomy (NCBI): domain Eukaryota; kingdom Viridiplantae; phylum Streptophyta; class Magnoliopsida; order Asparagales; family Orchidaceae; genus Cymbidium; species Cymbidium sinense. Next base: position 7,927,723 of record CM038232.1, read on the forward strand.
ATAAAATTATTTATTTATAACTAAATATAAAAGTGAAGTACTCATTTGGATTTCTTATTTATTAACCCGCTTGAACTAATTCAATTAATGTAAATAAGCCAAGTATGATTAGTGAAAATTTTAAACAAGTCAAGTATGAACATGCATTTGATAGTTCAGCTAGCTCAAGCTCGAGACAAATATGAAAACTTATAATATGATTGAATCAAGTCCAATTCATAATATACTACTTGACTCATTGATTATATAAACTACATTGGCACCTAAAGTGTGTTCATATATATAATTTAATCTATTTAAGAAAAAATAACTTTTAGTCAAAATTGATGCCAACCAAAAAATGATGATTAATTCATAAATATTCTTAAAATATTATTAAAATTTTAGGATTAAATCTCACATATGTTAAATTTCCACTCCTTTTTTTGAGAAAAGAAAAAACTATGTTTCTCCAACAATTTTAATGAAGAGATCCTTAAACCATATATATTGTGTCATTGTGAACCTAATTAAATGTTAATTTCTTGGTTCTATTTTATGATTTTGACAATGATTTTATTGTTTTTTTCATGAATATCTATTATATTTAGCTTGACAAATCTCTTCTATTCTCATCAGGACCATTAGTTGGTAATCATTTTCATGTAAATTCACTTATTACTTCTATTTTAGACTAATTATTAGAGTATAGTAAAAAAATGGCATTTTGAAATGATCTTAAATGTCTTTTGAATTTATTACAATAGAAATATCTTTGATAAAACTAACTTTTAGTGGATAGCAACTTTTGTTATCATTATCTTTGGGCATAGGATTCAAGTTTGTATAAAATATATCATAATATCAACAATGAAATAACACTATTATTAATATTCTTCCATATTGATTGTAATTTGATTATCTCATAGAGATGAAGAGTTCAATCTCATAATGACAAATTTTCTTGTCTAACGTTATAAGTGTTGCAACATCAAAATATGATCCAAGTTGCTAAGGTTGAGATAAGCCTCATATCATCGATGATGTATCTCTTACGATAACTTCACCCTAATGTTATTCTCCCACCTCCCTCACTTCTTTAGGAAATTCAAGGATCTATCTTATCACTCTTTCTAATCAAATTAATTGTGTAAAAGACATATTCAAGTAAATTTTTATATGATTCTATTAATGATCAAGACAAGTTACTTTTTGTTAATTCATTTACTAGATTTGATGATGATACTTCACCAAAGAACTTTGACTTTTCCACACAACATAGAAGCAAATATTGTGACAAGAAGAAAAAGAAGTATTTTTATTATACTAGATATTCTTTTATTACCCTCTTTGTCTTTTTCTGACTTTTGATTGGCCTATATAGGTTATTTTTTGTAATTAAAATAATTATTTAACTTTTAAAAATGAATAAAGAAGTATAATATGAAGCAAATTATAGAAAAATTTAAGATTATCAACCTCAATATTCATTTTACAAGCACAACAAAGCCTTTATCCCACTATGTGGGATCGGTTACATGAATCCTTCCTCCATTGGGTCGTATTAAATGTCATATTCTCAATTCTAATAAAATATAGTCATTTTATATACTTCCTAATTAAGACTTTTTAAGTCTACCTATGCATTTCTTAACATAGGCCAAATCTAAAGCATCTACTCTCTAATTGGGACATCGCAACCAATGTTTTATGTGAACAAACCATTTAAGATGACTCTCTAATCTAATCTTCATTGAAAATACTCCAACCTTTTCATATATATATGTGTGTGTATGTATTTATCTTGTATTTTGTCTTTAAGTGTAAATCCACTTATCCACGAGTATTTTCATCTCAACATTTAGTTTTATACTTCTCTTTACGCCAACACTCCACACGAATAGAGCACAAATCTCACCACCATCTTATAAAATTTTACATACCAAAAAAAATGTGCAACATATGTGCATGGCACATGGGCCACACTAGCCACACTAGAGTGAGCACAAAGTTATTATACTAAAAAAGGAGCTATTATAGCACTAAATTGCAATAGTTAATAAAATTATTGCAAATCCAAATATTTATTATTGTGATTATAATTGTTGCTGATTCCTACATTTATGCCCTCTTTCAAGGAAAAATGATGAGAGGGACTAATATTTGATAGAGGGCAAAACAAAATAATGTTAATGATTATCATAGCATTGAGATTTGCATAAATTCAAATAATCTCTCTCTCTCTCTCTATATATATATATATATATATATATATATATATATATATATATATATAGACACACGCTGCACAACACCTTTAAAACTATAAATTAAAAGTAAATTATGTTATTCCCATCACTACTAAAATTGATTAGAATAAATAATCTTCATCATTTTATCAAGAGGGTTGTCACACAACCACCGATATATTTTTTTATTCCCTACAACAAACTTAAAGAGATGTATCACTCCTTCAGATTTAAGCTCAACATAATCATTAGGTCCATACGACATGAACCATTTAGATAAAACCCTTTTTCTTTTAGGATTATAACCCATGTCCTTACAAAGTTGATCATTATAATATATTTGAATGATTCCAACACTTGATCTTCTATAATATTCATGACCATACTCTTTCATGTATTTATTCTATTTCTTCATATCTTCTTCCACCAATTTTATGCTCGAGCTGAAATCCACCATTAAGAAAATGTGCCAACCATATTGCCTTCAACTCCAAAGTAAATAAATTTGATGCGCTTTGAGTATCCAATTATTGCCATTTGTGAAATCCTTTGAATGCATTCTATATAGTACATAAATGCATTGATAAGATTATTCTTTTACTAAAAATAATTCTTAAGCACACTATCACAAATTTAACTATAAAATAATTTTTTTTGACATATTTTTCAATGTTATTGAATAAGCCTATTTACTCATGCACCATAGGAGTGTAAGAAAGCTAAATTTTATGTTCATGTTTGCCTCATTAACTTATTAAGTTTAACATAGATGGTTGATAAACATAAAATTTATTGGTTAGTCAAATCTAAGTTATTAAATCTTTATATTGTCTATCACATGTATGCACACACTAGTATAAATATATGAATATGAAAACCTATAATATACAAGATTATAAAGTATGTGAATACATAAATATGTATAAGTGCACATTCAAACATGCAAATTACATATATATAGGAACATAATCAAACTATTATCAAACCAAATAGATCAACAAGGCCATGCTTCACTCATTAAATTAAATATATTAAATTATAAAACTAGTTTAACTTAAGCTAATTATCTAGTCAAACACAAATAAGCTTTTTTGATAACTTTATGCACTTATTATAATAATATTTTAAGTTATATATGAATATCTAATTAATCAATGTGAAGTATAACTATTAAGTGGAAAAATATTGTCTAGGTGTCTGTCACAATATTTTGAAATGAAAACGATTTAAAGACATTTCAAATTTTCTCATCACCCTTGAAGCCAATACCAAATATGACTATATCACCTTTAACGCAAGTACTTCACCTTCCAATATTATACCATCCCCACAAAACTCAAAGCTTTTGAATATTTTAGAACAATTCTCTTATTTTTCAGCATGTCATAGAATTTTTCAGGCAATAAAGCAACTAAGGATGAACTCATTGCTTGAAAGAGGCTATGGTCTGGAACTATTCTATACTTCTCCATAGGTCTTGTTTTATTGATGTAGATTTCAATAAACTTAGTTATAAGCCACCTCTATATTTTTAAAAAAAAATGAATGTGAGATATTAATTTATATAATTAATTTAGAATAATTGTTAGAGGAGGAATATCATTTACTAAAGGAGAGAGCAATGTTGCCAAGAGGCTTAGCATGATTCCTTCTCCTAGTCTATGTAGGAGTAGCTCTGAAAAATGACTGGAGTAGAAGTAACCTAATGAAACACCACATGCTGATAAATCAACTATGTTCCATCGTTTCGTTTGGACAATCATCATGCAAGGAACTTCCGCACCTACAAGTGCAAATTTAAGAAAAGTAAGAATAAAATATATGAAACTTTATGTGCATGTGGAGTACTACCAGAGTGCATAGTCGTATGCTTCATAATTGTTTAGTATAATGAACTATTGTATGATCTTCATATACTCCAACACCAAATAAGCGACAATCCATATGCATGATGTATTCTAACAATTTTAATAATGATACTAACAATGATCATACCATTAATATCAAGATTCAGCATGACATCGAGAGTTGATTTGAGAAAACCGATTACAATGATACATTTTTCCTTGACAAACTCGAGTGACATTGCTTCTCATTTTGCTAAGTCCATTGAGTGGAAAACTAGGGATATTAGGGAGGCCACCGAACCTTCCTAAGCAAAGAACTGCAAAGTCCATTATATGCTCCTCTTATGGTGAACATATTGTCTATTAAGGGATTAAAATATTGATAGAATGTGAAGATTAGAAAGGTAAATTTGATAAACTAGACAACAATGTAATGAGTATACAAATGTAAAAAGTAGAAAGGATGCAAAAGCTAAATTCAAAACTTAGCCCCATTGGAATCAATTTTTTGTTTTCTATTTTTTATTTTTATTTTAAAAAATAGAAAAATAAGTAAAAATATGTTTGTTTATCTATTTTATTATTTTTATTTTTCTATTTTAAATAAATTTATTTTTTATTTTCAAAATACTAAAAATATGTAAAACCTATTTTTCTTTATTTTTAAAACACACATCATACTTTTCAGATTCTTAAAGATTTGAATTTGAATTTTTTATTTTTTGAAAATTATATTATATAATATTATTAATTTTAATTAATTTAATCTCACAAGATTTATCTGAAGATATAATAATAATAGATTAATTTTACTAATTTAACTTACTTTATCAATAATTATTATTTAAAATATATTTATATATTTTCATAAATTTTATCTTTCTCATAAAATATAAATATGCATGTAGATATTTTACATTTCATGTGTATAACCTACAAATATGTCTTTGTTTTGTATTTTTAACGATTCAAATGTATCAATGTAGTTTATCATGCAATAAGATATTTTTTAAGTAGTATCGACGATGATCAAAATAATTTTGCTCAAATCTCAAGATGTCACATTTGTAACTTCAGCTTTTATTATGTGCAATTGAATGAACTATGCAAATTCTTGTTTGTTAGATTTTAAATTTTGAATTTTTCTAAGTGATTCTTTTATGAACAGTATTATTCGGTTGTTTCGACTATAACTCAAATTAATTTGTGCACATTACTTTCATCGATCATCGATTTCATTCAATTTGATTCGATTTAAGCAATATAACATATATGTAGGTCAACATCCATTATCGTCATTTGTGTTCTCAAACATTTTTTTTGCTTTATGTTAAAATAAGAAAATATCAAACATATTTTTATTTTATTTTAAAATTTAAAAAATAAAAAATACAAAGTGGTCGCAAGCGACCCCTTAGAGTAATAATTAATTTCATTATTTTATTTTTTCCATTAAAAATTTTAAAAATAATAACTAAATATTTTTTTAAATAAAAATCATAAAAATATCATACAAGTTTTTATTTTCACATAAAATAAAAATAAAATAAAAACAAAAAATTGAAATAAAAACAAAAAATTGGAAACAAAAAATAAAAAATAGAAAATGATCCCAAACTGCCCTTAGGGACCGTTGGGGATCACTTTTGTTTTTTATTTTATATTTTTGTGTTCTTATTTTATTTTATTTTATTTTACTTAAAAATAAAACAAATTTAATTGTACTTATTATTTTAAAAAAAATACTCAAAGCATCTTTTAGATGTTTTGAGCATTTTTAAAAATAATGTTATTTTTTTTAAAATAAAAAAAAAATATACATAAAAAACACTCTAATAATTTCTTAACAAATATATTTTAAAAAATAACATAAAAATAAAAAATAAAAGATAGATTGTCGAGGATCTTTTTTGCTTAAAATTTTCAAGAACCATTAAGGATTATAGATATGATTACTGTGGTACATGCAATGAGTTGATCATCATATAATAAGGTGATCGTAAATTAGTGATATTATACTTTTTTTATGTTTTTTTGTTTTTTCTTGTATTTTTTTTTTGCGGAACCCCATATAGGGGAATTTTATTGCTCACAGAAAAAAGGTTACAAGATCCTTAAGAGGGGATAAACTCAGAGTCTACCGCTCAAAGAGCTACAATCATCCTAAAGAGTAAATCCACTGTCTAAGTACAACCCACACAGCAAAAAAAAAGGCTACACCCCAAAAAAATATAGAGAGTAAAAGACACAAAGGAGCAAACTGCAACGCTCGCCAACAGCAGTAGATGATGAGCTGAAGAAGAGTTACGTCCAAAGGAAAAGCCTGCTTGATACCTGCATGAAAAGAAAAAAGACTCTACAAACAACTAGATGAAGCAAGCACCAATAAAATAGAAGGAGTTAAGTCTAAGTAATAAACATAAAGTTGGAAAGAAATAGTAGAATTTTAGAGGAGCTCCAAAACTTCACACCGACTTGGGCAGCCACATACATGTGCATCCAGCAGTAAAGAAGGGATACAACACACATGCTACTACCAACCAAAGAAGAGAACTAATCCGCCACCCATCAAAGAAAACAAACATGTGGAAACAGTCTATCCATAGGAAATTATGTAGCCCAATGAAATTGTATAACCAATGAAAAGAAATCCACAAAGTTTCAATGAACTAAATGAAATCCACATTCCTATATCAACAAGAGAGAGCCCATATAGTGCAAATATCAAATAAACAATCCACACCAATCCACCCAAGTTCCATAATACAATTAAAATGTAGCAAGCTTAGCAAGATAGGAAATAACCTCCGCCCAAAGAAGCTTGAATAAATACTACCATATAAATAGATCAAGAAGAAAATAGTTTAACAGTAAGTGGATATATCCATATAATAAGTCCAAGAAGGCATGATAATATAATGAGAAAATCCCAAAACTGATCTAACACACCCACAGGGGTGAAAAAATAGAAAATTACTAATCCAACCCGCAGTACCGCAATACACCAAACCAAAAGAAAAGCATAACTCTCAAGGACGGATAACCAAACTCCATATAGGCTTAGTAAAACTGGAATTCAAACAACAAGCACCACATCCGACAAAGAAAAAGGGAACCATTCCTGATAATGAAAGAAGAAACTCTTGCCAAAGGGGTGTAGACTATTCAAATAAATAGCAAGATAAACATTACAGCAGTTAGGTATAAAGGCAAAATCAGCCTTGGAAAATAGCCCTAACGACTGCTTAGGAATATTCAATAAGCCCACAATAAATAAAAAATGATACACCATATCATCATATTCCATGAAAAAAAACTTCAATCCAATAAGCAGGTTATAGCACCCAAGAAACATTGATTTTCTGATCGAAAACAAGTTTCATACACTCCTAAAAGGGGAGGAAAGACCTCATCCAACCAATAGATTGAAACAAAAAGCAAAATTAAAAGTTTACATGTTCCTAACATAAGGAAAACCACTTTTATCTAAATTCACAAGCCCCCGTAATAAGGGAGGGATATTATCATAAGAGAATATATTCACCATAGAGGATTTTCAATTAGCAAGAAAATCAGCACAAATTTCCTTCCGATAAATATGAGAAATATGATAATCAAGAGAAGCAAGAAGCCTCCTCGTGTGGTTAAGAAAATAGTAAACTTTAGCATTGCCATGAGCTCCCGACTTTAATAAATTCAAAAGGAGGAGAGCATCAATTTCAAACCATCCTTTATGAATACATAACGATATACCATAATGCAAACCATAAAGTTCAGCAAAAAGAACAAAACAGGGTCTTAAAAGAATAGCAAATGCAGCAATCATCTTATCTTTAAAGTCTCTTAAAATACCCCCACAACCATAAAGCCCATTAGCAACAGATTCATCAGTATTAACCTTAATGACATGATAATTGGGCTTTATCCAATAAATAGTCTTACAAATAAAATCAACCTCAGAAGACGAGAGGGAAATCCCAAAACAAGGGGCCGATGTTGACACCTTTGAAGCTAGAAGGAGGAAGAAGGTTAGCTTTATAAAGGGAGGTAATTTTACATTTGGTTCTAGCAATAACATGGTGAAAGTTCATAGAATATCACTATGTTTAGCATCATTTCTTTCCCACCGATATACCATAGTAAAGTAATAGCCGTAACACATTTGATATGTCCTTTCGAGGAAGAGGATAGAAAATTATTTGAAAGGCGCAATATAGAAAGGGATCCATCAAATAGAAAAGTATTAAACATACTATCATACCAGTGCCAGACTTTAGCAGCAATGGGGCCATTAACGAAGACATGATCCACAGTTTCAATATGGAAGCAACATTGACATTTGGATGGAAGATGAAAACCTTTTTTTAAGGAGAATGGCATCCACAAGAATGTAGTGTTTAAGGATACACCAAGAAAGAACAAAAATAAGGAAGAATTACTCCGGATCATAGAAAAACTAAAGAATCTTGACTTTTAAATCTAATTGCATGCCACATCCTTAAAAACAAAATCTCAGAGGAGGAATTGTTAAACAAGATTTGATCACTGTTGGATGTTGGATTAATATTGAGGATTTTGTTAACGATCACATTGGGTACATAGGAACCTAAATGAGCTATATCCCAAGAATTCTGAGTAATGAAATGGCTAACCTTGAGCATGTCAATAGAGTGAGTATTGAATAATGAGTCAATAGAACCCACACCAAGCCAATTATCTTGCCAAAAGAAGGATGAACCGAATTCACACCCTGAGATCATCTCCTCAAGAGCACTTGATATTGCGAGTCTTCTCCACACCGGGAATCCCTTTTGAAAGAACAAATGAGGGGTGATTACCCTTACAATATTTGAGGATGAATTTTGACTAGTAGCTTGTTCTAAGATTTCACCACATTTTGTAAGAAAAGTATTTAATGGAATCTTCTAAAGTTTTATAACCTAAACCACCTTCATTCAAAGGACCACAAGTGTACGCTAGCCAATGAGTTTTTTTGGATGTTGAGTAGAACCCCAAAAGAATTTGTTGATAAGATGGTTAATCTTTTAATGATAGAGGTGGTAGGGACAATAGTGAAAAGTAGATAAAAAAGGTAAGGAGCAGAGAATGCTTTAATCAGAACAAGTCTCGCTCCAAAAGATAGAAGATGGAATTCTGAGAAAGAAAATTTCTTATAAATTTTTTGAATCACCTCATCAAAAGGAAAGATCTTTTAGCACCATGATATAAAGCAATACCCACGTACTTAATAGGGAGAATAAGAGGGGCAAACCCCACAATACTCTTAATAGTATTGATCCTAGGAGGAGGAATCGATTTACTAGCAATAAAACCACTTTTGTTAGGGTTAATTTTTAAGCCACTTTCCTACCAAATAATAAAGAACTTACACGCTTCTTAATGTATCGGTAGATCCATTGCGTAAACTAATGAAATCATCTGCAAAGCGAGGTGAGAGATAGAAAACCACCCCTAGTCTTGTAGAACATGTTAGGCATTTTACAAAACAACAGCTTCAAGACTTTGAGTGAGATATTCCATCACGATAATGAAAAGGGCCTGGGGGGTCCCTTGCCTTATCCCATGGGAGGAAGAAAAGAAGCCATGAACCTTGCCATTAATAAGTAAAGAGAATCGAGTTCTCAATACCATTCTTGATTAATGTAATAAAAGAATTGGAAAATCCAAAAAGAGTAAGAATTTTATAGAGGAAAGTCCAACCAATATTATCGTAAGCTTTGGAAATGTCTAGCTTAAAACTAGATTCCCACATCAACCTTAGTATTTAAATCATGGATAATTTCATGAGCTAACAACACATTATCAGAGATGGATCTACCTTTGACAAAACTCGTTTGATTGGGGGAGATGATTTTAGGAAGTAAATTACCTAGTCTTTTGGCTAGGATCTTAGATATGAGCTTATTAAAAAGAGTACATAAGCTTATAGGTCTAAAATGGTTCTAAAGTTCTGGATTATCGATTTTAGGAATTAGAACAATGGAAGTACTAGAAAAGTATTTGGGGAGGATATTTCCATTAAAAAAAATCCAAAACAGCTTTAACCACATCTTCTTTGATAATATTCCAACACTTTTGAAAAAATAAGGTCGTAAAACCATCAGGGCTAGCCACAGAATTTGTTTTCTTAATCTGAAAAGTGGATGCAATTTCAAATTCAGAGGGTAGAGAGGTAAGCATTTTGTTATCTTCTTCATTAATGATCTTAGGGATAACCTCATGCCATGCTAATTCATCATAGGAGACATTATTATTAAGGAGATTAGTGAAGAAAGATACACCTGAATCAGAAAATTCCTTATCATTATTTTTGATTTTCTTGATGTGATTGAGGGCCTTTTTCTTTTTGAACATAACATGAAAATATTTGGTATTCCTATCTCCCCCTGATATCTTTTTTACGGAAGCCTTTTGCCACCAAAGAGGTTTCTATGTCTTGATAGCAAGTTAACCTATCTTTGGCTTGGTTTAATAAGATATTTTGGAGGTATCACGAATAGCAGCCTTCTTCTAAAGCTATGACTTCTTGTTCTATATATTTTGAAGCGCTTTTTGTTCAACCATTTAGGGAATTATTTAAGCCTTTTAATTTAAGCCATAATCTCTTCATCCCAATAATAGAATCATTAGGATAAAGAGGATCTCCTAGTAGCAACCACCTCAAAAAATCTATCATCCATAAGCCACATATTTTGAAAACGAAAGGAATAAGAGAAAAGGGGATTTCGTGCTAACCTTAACAGATTAGCAAAGGGGAATGATCGGATAAGGTTCTACCGAGGTGTTCAATGTAAGTAATCAAAAAAGGAATTGTTCCATAGATCATTAACGTAATCCTATCTAGTCTTTGCCAAAGTCTATGATTATTCCGTGAATTGAGAGCCTATAAAACCTAGATTGAACGTGACAATCCGTAATCATATTATTAAAGTCCTCCATGGAGAATAGGTTAGAGTATTTCCACCAACTGCTCAAGAGGAAGATATAGTGTTAAAATCCCCACCCATGAACCGTGGAGCATTAACCTAGGATGGGAAATTAACTAGATCTTCCTACAGGGTCCTTCTACCATACCTATTACAAGAAGCATAAACAAAAGATCCAAAATATCACCAATTGCCAAAAGTGATTTTAACATTCACTACCAGGTGAAGATCCTAGATAATATGAAGAACAAAAGGATTTTTCCAAAAGATCCAAATTTTGTTACTTGAGTTAGCGAAAAAACTATCAAAGCTGATCATTCTAGCAACAGATTGAATGCTAGAAGGAAGGATAAAGGGTTCCAAGATTACCGAGAAATGTTATGGGTGCTAACTATGTTGTCGAAGTCTATTAAATAGAGAGGGAACCTATCCCTCTCGTGATTCTAGATCAAGAAAAGACCATTTACTTTGGGTGAGAGGAGCCGATCTAGTTACTCGCAAAGTTAGGAAATTTAGATTTAGATGGTTTGTTTCTCTTTTTATAAATGTATGGAAGTCATATACCTACAACCTCACCATCAAATAGTGAGTGTTCGCTATGTTTATTGCCAAGTGAAGCCCGGAGGTTAAAAGTCATTTCTCCTTCTTCCAATTCTGTTGATGACCATGTAACTTAGGTTTTGGATTTAGATCAGGGTTAGAAGAGGAAGCACAAGAGGGATTAGAATTAGGCAAAACACAAATACCTAAATCAAGAGTAGAAGTTATCTCTAAATACTGCAAATCCTCCATTCCTACAATAGTATTCATTTGACCTTTAGCTAATGGAGATACAGAAGTAGGGATATACGCATTAGTGAGGGAATCAGTAACTAGGGGGAGCCAGAGCTGCTATTAGAGGCATTAATGTCAATATTGTTATTTTGAGAATGGATTCCAACATGAGGAGCCTGTTCCTTAATAGGAAGTGAGCCAACTGGTAAATGCTCAACCGTATCCATCTTAGATTCGGGTTGGTGGCTTTGAACCGGGGGATCATTTCTATCAAGTATTGGGGCGGTTGTATTAGTAGTCATATCATTTTGTGGTTCATTCAAAGTGGCCTTAATGGATGGAGCAGCTTTGGATAGCACATGATTTTTCTTTAAATGCGGATGAGCTACAAAACAATCAACAAATCCATGCACATGAATTTTACAATGGGATCAAAATACAGGAAAGTTTTCAAACTCTACTTTTTATAAATAGCCAAATTTTTCTGACCCTAACCAGATTTTCTTAGGATATTTTTTAGTTATATCCAATTCCACAAGTATCCGGCGTAGCTTGTTTGATCCAACGGAGGGGCCGACGAACGTAACAACCACAACATAGAGAAACTCGGATTAAAGAAATGCACACGGGGGAATAGACAACCAAACTGGAATGATTGGAGATTCCTCCTTAATGTCAAAAAAAGGAGTCCATTTCAATAACCGCATATGGCAACTAAAAAAAAATATGATCGTCTTGCAAAAACACTGGAATAATCCAAATCATTAGACAGTTGAATCAATACATGCTGTGAATCAATCAGACCCACCGAAAAAACTCCTGATAATTTCAGATTATGAAGAAAGGCTCGGATATTTTCCATAGAAGGATGTCGCAGAGCAAATTTACCAACCAAAGCAAATTCAAAAGGTTTAGCATGCTTTTCAACCATTGAATCCGAACACATGATCGCGGGTACACCCTAGAAGGACGTAGAAACAAATTCGAAAGACTCATCGGGATTCTTTGCCTTACCCGCAAGCACATCCTTGAAAGATTTAGAAGCCATTGAAGGATTTGGGCCAGAGTTGCCGAGGGGATCAGCACCTATAATTGCCGCACGAGAGTGAGCAATTTCTATTTTATCATGTTTCAATCTCTCTTCCTCTTGCACATATTGAGGAATGAGCTCATTAAGAGTTCATTTTTGCTTTTGAGTATTATAACTTATCTTAAAAGGATTAACTTGTGCAGAAAAAAAGTGATCAAAATTAAGTGTACAAATATGTCATCGATATCTATAATTTTAGTGCTCTCGCCTAGTGAAAAATTAGACATCTCCATAATGTACTCCCTTATATTTCCATTGCCTTTATCGCATTGAAATGAGTTTACTAATAGTAAAATAGAACTAACTAAACGGTCTCTATTTGGCTTAAAATTTTTAGCACATTCCTCTTCAAGCATTGCACCTCTTATAGTTTCTAAAATGGAATGCTCCATGATCATAAGACTCACGCGGTTAGAACGCTCCCACTTTTCAAAGTCAGCCCTTTATTCAATACTACTTTCTGCAATAAGGGCAGGAGGACGTTCAGTCCGGATCGCATAGTCAAGATCCATACACTCAAGAACAATGATCATATGCTCTTTCCATTTCTTAAAGTTAGTGCCGTTGAGCACTTTAATGTTATTCAAATTGATAGATATGGAAGAAACATTAATTGAAAAGAACAAAAATAATACTCACAGCTAACAAAAATATATGCTTGAAATAAAATATTTAATAAAATATGCACATATGAAATACCTAACACAACATTGCAATTTAGTCTTTGGACATAAACAATAATTTGTAAATGGTACTCCAAAATTATAGTCAACAAATATGATAATAAATTTTACCAACAATATGCCTATCTTTGGATCAACATATTGTATGCATGATTAATATAAATTCATCACATATTTGTTATCGCATTAAAATTGGCCAAAAAATAATCTTCCTTTATTATTTTTTTCGTGATAGATTAAAATATAATTCATATGTAATATTCATATATTTCAAAAATAAAAAAAATGATATAATAGAGGTCACTTTGGTGACATAATATTTCAATTTAAATTAATTTTGAAATAACAAATATCAACTATATTATTCCAACAATTACTTCAATTGATACAAACTTGAAATATTTAAAAATAATAACAATATAAATATTAGCTAACATTAAAGTCAAAATAGCAAACATATGTTAGATACTATGTGTATTAGAGGAAAAGAAAAGAATGCATAATGTCATAATTAATAAAACAAATGAGCATTCTAGATTTCACAATAGAAATCTAATCCATTATGTATTAGTGAATTATGAATTATTTAGAATGCCAAAGCAATAAATATCTATAAAATTTAAATTAGAATATTTATACATAAATATTTAATATTATAAAAAAATTTTGAAATAGAAAACCTTTAGAAATATTAAACAATAAGTGTAATTATTACATTTACTTAATAAATATTCCTTTAAAATTAATTTCAGAAAGCAATTAAATGTAAAATATTTCAGATTAACAAAGATAGATTTAAAATCTGAAATGAATATGAAATGTTATAAACATGAATGAATATAAAAAGTTTATAACGTGAATTAATTGTATAAAGTAATTAAATGTAAAATATTTCAGATTAACAAAGATGAATTTAAAATTTGAAATGAATATGAAACATTATAAATAATGCTATAGCAAATAATTTCATATATAAATTATAATATAAAATGTTAAAAATAAATAAATGTAATAAGTAACTGCAAAGTAGTAAGGAGAAACGGATGAAATTGAATTAAATGGAATAAAAATAACATTTATACTAATTTATATATATTTATATATATACCCTAAGGCAAATGGATGAAACCAATTAAATGAAATAATTATAACATTTATACTAAGCGATATATATTTATATATATACAGAAAGTAAAAATGTTTCATATTCTTTTTTTTCCTTTTTTCTTTAAATCTGAAATATCGGTTCATATTATAAACGGTGGTCAAAAAACATATTTTTTTTTAAATATGAAATATCGCTTTCATATTATAAACACTTTATATACCTTTTTTTTATATTAAGATCACAATGACAAGAATAAATATGTCGATCACATAAAAATTAAAATGGATCAAAGTATAAAGCAAATTTAGCTATATTATTTTACACAAAATCAATAATAGAAAAGCCATCTAAAAATATCGATACTTCATGCAAATGACCAAATTATTTGCTTGAAAATTTTGAATCATGTACTTTGATCTAAAATTTTAAAATAATCAATACAAAAGATGAAGAAGAAAAATCATTTCTCAACGATTCAACATGATAACTACTCTGATACTACTTGTTGGAAACATATAAAGATAAAAAAAATAAATTTATCTAGTTCGGATCTCATGTCAAATCATAAAGAAAATTTAATCGAAGCTGCTC
This sequence comes from Cymbidium sinense, assembly GCA_021442155.1. Taxonomy (NCBI): domain Eukaryota; kingdom Viridiplantae; phylum Streptophyta; class Magnoliopsida; order Asparagales; family Orchidaceae; genus Cymbidium; species Cymbidium sinense. The sequence goes on from CM038232.1 coordinate 7,942,991, forward strand.
ATGAATCCATGGAAGAGCTAATGTGTCATACAATTGAAGTTGCGCGACGCGCCCTAAACCTAGCTGCTTCTGGTGGCTCCGTGTTTTCCTTGCTTCAATCGCAATCAACCGTTGTTCTTCCGATTTGGCATCGATCTCCCCCCGCCTAGTTGGTAATGTAAACCGCCTTCGGATGGCGAAATGGCTTTTTCCGCTTTTGTTTGGACAAAACGCACCCGGTATGCTCGATCCAAGATCCTTACCTACTATTAAATCTTTCAAGGATGCTCTCGGTTAATCCGCTCCCCACGCTTCTAAACTAATGTCTACTGATTTCCGTGGTATGCCTGCAATAATGTGTTCGGATTCTGATGTTGAAATTCTTGCTAAACCATTTGAATTCTCGTTGGTGGGTAAATTCAACTTGAAACGCCCGAATTTAGAAAATATCCGCTCTTTTTTTCATAGTCTGAAGCTCACGGGCACTTTTTCTGTGGGATTGATCGATCCGAGGCATGTGCTAATTCAATTATCAAATGATTTGGATTATTCAAGAGTTTTTGCACGTCATTCTTATTTCATTTTTAACTGCCAAATGTGACTTCTTAAGTGGACACCTAGTTTTGATATTAAAGAGGAATCACCAATTGTTCCTATTTGGCTCGCTTTTGCCCAATATGCGATACACTTTGTTACGATCGTTTTGTTTGTGGGGCTATCTTTGGACGGCCTCTTCAAATTGATCAAGCTACACCGAAGATCCCGCCCTGAGTTCTGGATACTTGTTGAAGTTGATATAACTAAAAAACATCCAAAAGAAATCTAGATTGATCCAAAAAATGGGTTATAATCAAAAGGTTGAATTTGAAAACTTTCCCTCTTCATTAACACACGCAAAATTCATGGGCATGAACACACGATTGTTTTATCTTACATCCACATCTCAAAAAAACAATCTTCCTATTCCTACTATTTCGTGACTAAGGAACAACCAACTAAAATGACATATGTGCCAAAAGCTAACCAACATAATCATCCTCCACAAAATCACTTTACCTAGAACGGTTGAATTGCAAAAGGAGGCTAATTAGGTGTTGAACAATGACATTGATGACACAGTTGGTTTTGGGAACTTAGAAAATATGCCTACTACTATTCCCATTGGTAACAAGCAGGCCCTTACAACTAATGACCCAAAACAAAGAAATTTTGATGAAATTAGGCTTGGGAACATCACCTCGACTGTAAATCTTAGTTTGGATCAGCAACAAAATAAAATAAAACAAACCATTAATCTAGAAAAAGAAGATGAAACTATTCCTACATCCCCTAACACTTTGAATGGCCAAAATGATAGCATAACTAATCAGTCATTCTCTGATATGGAAGAAGGGGAAATTACCATCACGATTCCTTTGCTTAATAATGAAACTTTGGATCACACTAACTACTCTTTTCGACGAGATACCTTGGACACATGCACTTTCAAACTATAAACAAAAAAAATCATTCAAATCCAAAAACAACTCTAAAATGCAACTGTAATCACAAGATCTTCATCAACCCTACACCAACAATAATTTCCTTTCTCCTCATTCTCATCCAATCAATTTTTCCATTCCAACAATTATGATTAATTTCATCATTTGGAACATTCGTGGTATTGGGACTACTCTAGTTCGCAATCGCATTAGAAGCCTCTGTCGCATTCATAATATATATCTCCT
>CM038232.1:7944796-7998150 GCA_021442155.1 Cymbidium sinense
AGAGAGGCCGGAGATAAGTGTAATTTGTATTATTCTCCTGACTTTTTTCTTTTCACAAAAGTATTTCTGTAGGTCTATAATTTTTTTTTCTAATTTTGATTTTTTCACGTTAAATCTAGTTCAAGGAATTTTATTTTAGGTTTTATTTAGCTATGTATGCTGCAAATACTTAGAATTTGTTTTCCACACATACTTTATGATCCATTTTCTTCCAGCTTCAATCAAAATATGACATATGTAAAAGTTTTTTTTTTATTAATGATAAATTAAACTTATTTTATATTATATTTGACTTGAATTAATAAATTAAACTTATTTTAAATCATATTTATTACACCGCACTAAAAAATTAAATAATTAAATCATAAGTTAAATATGCATCAAACATCATTTTAATAACTCAATACTCTTAATAATAAATTATATATTGAATATATGAAGGGCACAAAATCTGAGTCTAAATTTTAAAATCTTTTAAAATATTAGGAACGTATGCGTATGAAGTCCGCACGTAATATTTTTTTACAAAGAAGGAAGATTGCATGTACAAATCATGTATTGTAAATTTAAAAAAAAAAATTAATTTTTTTAATCATATTAAATTAATATGAATATATATATGTTTTTATATTTGAGAGGGCTTCCACTGATAATAATAATAATATTAATAATAAATATTATTATTATTTGAAGAATTTTTTAATGAATTTTCATGTTAGATTGGTTCCTTCCATGAAGTTTCATTTATTTGATAACATATTATATATGTATTAAATATAAAGGATAATATTATATAATTAAATATGCAAACCGATTTAAGATGAATAGAATCTCGTCTAAGAAATAAATTTTTTTTTCAAAGGATGGCTTTTTTTAATAGGGATTAAATTTTTTATTTTTATTTCGAAATAGGGATTAAGTTTTTTTAATTACTTTAGAAGTGAAATTATTATTTTTTAAAATTAATTTATTTTAAGAAAATTAATTATTTGAATAATAATTAATTTTAAATATCTTATTTTAAGAACACTTAAATAGAAATTTAGAATTATTACATAGAACCACCTTATAATTTACTTTGATCAAAATTTTAATTTGAATATTTTGGGTCAAAATTATTTTTCAAAACAAAGATTTGAGTTAAATTTTATACATAAAAAAAAAATCTTCAAACTCATATCTCATGATTTTTCACATTATATATAAATCATTTTTTTCGAAACAAATCATTTTTATATATTATCCACAAACGTATGTAGACATATCAAGAGCTTTGAAAATATATTATCTTAAAAAAAAATATTATTCTAAGATCTCATTTATTTCAATAATAATTTAGCTCTCATTCATGATTATTTCAATCCATTAATTGCTTAATTTAAAATTGGTTAAATAAATCATATGATTTTTCAGCTACATTACATATAGTATTACTATGGAACTATGCACTTCTTCAAACATATATAAACTTACTTAGCCAGTAAAATTTATTATCTATCTTATTCTCGCTTTCCTAAATTTGAACTTTAGGTGTGAAGCTTCCTACAATGATTTAACAAGACGATGGAACTTACCAAATTTCTCAAGATGGGGCATATTCTGCTATTATTATTTTAATCGCTTTGAAGAACTACTCTTCACAAGCCTCGAGAAGGAATCATGCCTCTTGGCAACTATCCATTCTCCTTTAGTAAATACTTTCACCTACTTATTATTATTATTATTATTATTATTATTATTATTAAATTATATATCCATGTATATCATTAATTCCTTTTTTAATATAGAGATGGGTTATTTGTACATCAAGAACATCACCCATATTGAGAAGTATGAAATGGTCCCACTAGCTTCTTTCAAGCAATGACTTCCTCCTTATTTTCTTTACCAAAAAATTTCTATGAGAGGGTAAAAAATGAGAGCATTAAAAATATTCAAAAAAGTTTTGAGTTAAAGATGGTATAATAGTGGAAGGTGAATCTACACCCATAAATGAGTCATCTTTGATGTTTCTTGATCAAGATTTGCAACATCTTCAAATCTCCTTCACTTCAAAAGATTATGACTCCTTGAACTTGATTGAAAGATCCTTGTCAAATGCATCATCATCTAAGAAGGGTGATTTATGTGAGTCACTATAGACCCAAGAGGGGAATGAGTGATATTAAAAATTTTAAAAGTCAAATATTAAATTTTATGTTTTAGTAGAAAATTAATTTTGATTTTGTAATGACAAGATACAATTCTTAATGCAACAAAAATAAAAAAAATAGTAAGAGAGATACACACAATTTTACGTTATTAAAACACCTAATCATTTCTTAAATAAATAGGAATCCACTAAATGCAAATTAGCTAAATGGACTCTCCTATAATGGTCAAGTACAACTAATAATATGTAATTTCCTACAAAGAGTTGAGTACAATCCCAAGATAAATTTTACAACTAAAAAAAGAAAAATATAAAATAATAAATTTTGATAAAATAAATCTCTCACAAATAAAAAGCTATCCAATTCAAAAATGATCTCACTACTTATAAATGATCACTTTACAACTTAAAAGATAAAATGCTCACTTATGATAAGAAATAATAAAATAAAAAATTAAAGTAATCTTACTAAGATGTTTACATTATAATTGTAGAATTAATATAAAAAATGATTTCAAAATATATTCATAATATTCTTTTACACAATAAAATAAATGCAAGGAATAATTTATTATATTTTAACCAAAAGGTGCTTTCAATTAATGCAAAAAAATAAAATTAAAAAAAAAATCTAGGTAGCTAGTAAGGTTTTAATTAAAAGAGAGATTTAGCATATGATAAAACAATAAATTAATTTAAAATGCTTAAAATATACTTTAAAATAGATCTATGAATAAATGATCTTCAAATAAGACTAATGAAAAATATTTCAAAACCAAAAGAAATTTGTAAGATAAAATTTTAAAAGTTGAAATAAGTTTTACAAACTATAACAAGAGTTTTACAAAAAAAATCAAGAAACTTGTGGATGTCCAAAGACTAATCCACCAAAAAAGTATAAATTGAAAGAATAAATATATGGTGAAATAAGATAACAACTAAAAAAAGGAATTAAGATCAAGAAAATAAACTCAAGTAATTTGAGAAAGGTTGCTTAGTTGAATATGCTGAAGCTTCCAAACCAAGGATTTGAACTTGCAATATTTTGAGAACACTTGGAAGGAAAATCTAGAAAATTTTATCTTAGATTTTCTAGAGGTATTTTGAATTAGAATGAAGAATACATCCATGAAGAGAATAAGGGCTATTTATAGTGAAGGTCATTTTTAAATTATTTCAAAAAATATATTATTCTAACATCACTTATATAATAATTTAATATTCAATAAAAATATAATTTATATTAAATAAATATTAAATTAAAGCATAAAATTGCTATTCACATGGCAAGTAAAAAATAATCAAATATGGTTTTAATATATTCAAGCATGTGATTCATTCATTAATAAAATCGCTAATGTTTGAAAAGTCATAATAAATTCAATTTTAATCAAATATATTATGTAACCTATCAAATTAAAGGAAAAAAAATCCAAGGAATCCTTGAGATGAAATGAGATGTAAATTCCTTGATTATAAAATGAGTTCTAAAATACAAAATTTCATATATTTTTGTTAATTTTGAAATATGACATTTAAATATTATGATATAATTTATATATAATCATACATATGTTAGTTATCATATAACCAAATTAAATTAAAATAATTTTATATATTAAGTAAATAAAATAATTACACTTAATAGTCATAATTTATTATCATTTATTATTTTGACAATAAAATGCTATGTATGAAACATATAATTGAATGTTATTTAGATAGAGATTTATATAAATTAACCTCATTAAAATAATATGTTAAGCAAAAATTCAAAATGAACTCATATGAATTTCTAAGATACATAAACACATAACTTCAAATATTATATCGAGCTTCACATTATCCATTTTGATCATCTTTCATTCTATTCTTGCAATTTCTTCAAACATATTGTGAGATGTATTGATAGGTAATAGTAATTAATATATATCTAAAACACATAAAACATTCATTAGAACATCAAGCATTTGAATTGATCGTGATTGAACATGAGGCTCATCAAGCAAACAAACTCCCCCTTTTTGATGATGATAAACTAATGTTGGGTATTGATTTTGATGAAGGTGCAAATTGACCTTTCATCAAAGTTTTTTTTAAAAAATTCTCTTCTAAAAAAAATTTTATACACAAGAGATGAATATAAAGGTAAACTTAATATTTGACTCTTTTGCCCCTTTTGACAACATCAAAAAGTGAGAATAAACTACACATAATTTTAAATATTAGAATCTAACATTCCAAGCATGCATCTTAAAGCACAGAAACGTTCTTCTGGTAATGGTTTTGTAAAAATATCTGCAATTTATAAATCGGTACTATTGAAATTAATATTAACATCACCTTTCAAAACATGATCTCTAATAAAATGATGTCTAATTTCTATATGCCTGGTTCGTGAGTTTGGATAGGATTTTGGTCAAACTAATAGACTAGTATTGTCACACTTAACTAGAATGTGATCTTGCTTAATACCAAAATCTTTAATTATTGCTTTAACCAAAAGACCTCACAGTTCTGGCTATGTAACCTCAGTGGATAAAGCTACAGAATTTTATTTTCTAGACAACCAAGACACAAGTGATGATCCTAAAATGACATGTGCCTAATGTGTTTTTTCTATCTACTTTACATCCATCAAAATCAGCATCAGAATAAGCAACTAAATAACATGATAAAGAATTTTAGGATACCATAAACCTAACCTAATAGTGCCTATCAAATACCGAAATATATGCTTGACTGCTATTAAATGAGATTCTTTCAGGTTGGCCTAAAAATGAGCACACGAACAAACAACAAACATAATATCAGGCCTACTAGTAGCAAGGTATAAAAGTGAACCTATCATACTCCTATAAAGTTTTTGATCAATAGGTTCAGCCTTAGATAAAAATACTGAATGATGTACAACATCTCTATTATGTCTTATAGTCATAACTCCTTTTGAAGGATCTCCTATAATTAGTTCCTTTGGATAATTTTTATTATATTTCCATTCTTTAAGCAATTAATCATCCACATTATCTTCTAAAGATATTTTCTTAAAATTATCAATCTCTTCATCAATCACTTCATTTCTAATGGGATCAATTAAATTTTCATCAAAAATAACATGTATCCTAAGAAAATATCTTCATCTAATTTGCAATCAAACTTACCTAATTGCTATTTTCCGTTATTCTAAATAAAGCATTTACATCCAAAAACATGAAAGTGTGCAATCTTAGGCTTCTTTCCAAAAAATAATTCATAGAGCATCTTCTTCAAAATTGGTCTAAAATAGATCCTATTCCTCCCAAAACATGCACTATTTACTGCATCTGCCCGAAAATGTCTTGCCAGTTTATACTCATCAAGCATAGATCTACTTAATTTAATTAATATTCTATTTTTTTTTCTCTACTACTCCATTTTGTTGGGGAGTTCTATGTGTAGAAAAATTATGTCTAATCCCATGTTCATCACAATAATCCACAAATAATTTATTTTTAAATTCGCCACCATGATCAGTTTGAACCCTATTAATCAAAAGGCCTTATTCTCTTTGAATATATTTACAAAACTTTCTAAACTCACCAAAAACATCATCTTTATTAGCTACAAATAAAACCCAGGTATATCTAGATAAATCATCAACAATCACAAAATCATACTTTTATCTAATTGGTGCTAATTTGACCAAATAAATCCATATGCAATAATTCTAAAGGTCTAGATGTAGAAATAATATTTTTACTTTTAAATGAGCTTCTAGAATGCTTACCATGAATATATGCATCACAAATATAGTTTGAATGAAAATTTAATTTAGGCAAGCCAACTACAAAATCAAGTTTAGCAATTTTATTGAGTGTGTGCATACGAATATGACATAATCTCCTATGCCATAACCATATATCATCATGAGTGCTTTTTAAATAAAGTAAATTCAAATTCACATCATGAAAGATATCCAAATCAATGACATAAATAATTTTATGTCTTTGTCCTATTAACAAAATATTTTCATTATTTTTATAATACAATATGATGCATAGAATACTACATTCAAACCTTTATCACATAATTGACTAACAGAAATTTAATTATATTTTAATCCTTCTACTAGAAAAACTTTATCTAAAGTGATACAATTCTTAAAAATATAACCAATGCCAATGATCTTTCCTTTTGCATTATCTCCATATGTATCAAATCCTCCATCACTTGATTCTAAAGTTATGAATTTATCTTTATCTCCTATCATATGTTATGAACCATCTAAGTACCACATGCCTTCTTTGATTTTTCTCTGAAGAAATTCCTACAAAAGAAAATCACATGTTATTTAGAACCCAAACATGTTTGGGTCTACATTCTAAATTTGAAGCAATATATCTAGCATGTGTGGTTTGTATAGTTTTGTACCTTTGGTACCCATACATAAGATGATTGCTTACTGTTTTGTAATTTATGTGCATAATAATCAAATGAAATATGACCTTTTCTATCACAATAGTTTCACCAAACATTAGTGTTTGCATATGGCTTAACACGATAATTATAAGGTATAAATATGTGTGTATGATGCAAATAATTTTATTAAATGTTTTACTTGATGAAGCATTATAATGAACTTGTAAACATAATTCTAATCTTAATTTTAACATGATATTCTCTCTTTCAAGTTTACATACAAGCAAGGAACAATTCAATAAAGAATTATTTTTATTTTTTAAATTATCACATTCATTTTTTAAATCACAAAAGTGATATCTAAATTTTTTGTTCTTTTTCTAAGGTTTTGTTTTTTTTTTAATTTTTATATTTAATAATCATTAAAAGCATCATCTAATTCATCATAAGATATATCATTACATACCTCTTAATCTAAGTCATATTCTCCATTTGTCATAAGACATATGTTGACCTCTTCATCTGATAAGCAAGTACTTGATTCATTTGAATGAATTAGCCCATAAAGCCTTCTTCTTCTTCATATGGTACTTTTCTCCTTCATATTTTTCTTCTTTCCACATCAATCACTTTCTTCTTTGATTCAACAAGTTCGGACAATCACCTCTTATGTGTCCAAGCTTTTAAAAATGGTAATGATCCATTCACATAGAAAATTTCTTAGTTTGAAATTATAGTTTGATTTTATACATGATACTCATCACTATCACCATCCAAGCTTATGGACGCTTTATCACTATCATCAACTAAGTAATGCAATGGCTTTTCCTTTCTCCTTCTCCTTTACGAAGTTATCCATCTTATCCCTTTGAGCAATAACCTATTCATGTGTTATCAAAGAACCCAAAAGTGATTAAGTGGATAAGTAGATAAATTCTTAGCTTCACTAATAGTTTACTTCCCATTCTTTTGGAAGAGATATAAGAATCTTATAGACTAAGTCTTGATTGTGATATATTTTTCCAAGAGAATGCAATGTATTAATTATTTTCAAGAATCTAGTATACATATCAGAAATAGATTTAGAAAGAAACATATGAAATAACTATATTGATGAACAAGTCTATTTATGTGAGCATCTTTAACTTCACTAGTTCCTTCATAAGTTATAATGAGTTTATCCAATATTTCTTTTGTGCTTAACATAGAAATTTTCATGTAATCGTTAATAAAGCACAATGTAAAGTATTACATATCCTAGCATTTAATTCATCAAGTTCTCTTCGCATACCATTCCTCAAAAGATTTTTCTACTTTAATGCCATTTACTTCTATTGTGGGTGTATGATATTGATGTGTCAACATATACCACATGCGTGCATCTTGACCTCTTAAAAATATACTAATTCTATTTTTTCAATAATCAAATAGCACTATCTAAAAGTGGAGGTCTATGAGTGGATTGTCTCCGGTAGTGAACCCTTTGAGTGCCATAGTGAAAAGATCTACTCTTGGATGTTAAGCCAATAAAAGAGCCTAGGCTCTGATACCAATGAGACTCACTATAGCACCCAAGGGGGGGGTGAATTAGGTGATATTAAAATGTTTAAAAGTGAAATATTAAATTTTTAATTTTAGTAGAAAATTAATTTTTGATTTTATAATGACAAGATACAATTCTTAATGCGAGAAATAAAAGAACAATAAAGTAAAGAGAGACAATAGTTACATAATTTCTGAGTTTTATTATTCACTCTTTAAATACGTTGGATTTCACAATAAAGCTAAGGAGATAACTTTTACTCTACCGCAACTGGTTTTCTAGCACGCAACATTACAAATATACGAGGTTGTTAAATATACAAGCATACATAAAATGAAAGTCGGGTATTAGAGCCATGATGGGGTAAATCCCATAGCGGGGGATTCTTCTGATAAGAAGAATGCTAAATAGATCAAATTATTTATTCTACTGAAAGCTTACCAAAGTTGGGTAAATGTTATTTTGTAATCTTCTAAATCCTTGACTATATATTATATCATTATGATAAATCCTTTGCTAATTATAATCAAAATAATTTCATGATCTTTTGTTATCCTTACTTCATCTCATGTGTGTAATTCCCTAAAAGTTGTCTTGGGTTGTGAGTCCTATTTATGTTGACTATTTGGAGTTACAAAATTTTATGAATTTATTTTATTATCTCTCAAGACAGTCTCATCTATTTAGCACAATTCTCTATCCATCAAATTCTTCCCCTACTCGTTTTATGGCTTCTTCTTCTTCTGGCCCAAATTGTAATCTTATGATTAGAAATTCAAAAAATAATAGTTTAATTAAAAATTTTGAATTAACAGAGTTTCCTTTAAATGAAGAAGACCATAATAAATGGTCTTTACCCAAAGTCGATAAATCTCTAATTTATCAATCTTTGATTTTAAAGGAAAAAACTTTTGTTAAAACGGTAGAACAATCTATCACTATTGACCGGTTAGATAAAATCATTTATCTATTGACTCAAGAAGATTTGCATAGATATACGCAAGATTATAAATATATTCACATTGGTTTAATCCAAATAGCTTTTAAACTCTTAACTCTAAAAGGGATAAATGCCTCCATTCTTGTTTGCCTAAGAGATGGCTGATGCCTTAACTGGGCTCAATCTCTGATGGGAGTAATCTATCTTTAACATACATAAATCTATTTGAAGCAATTAAACTTCAATTACAACTTCATGGTTATGATTTTCTTCTAGGAACTGAAACTATTGTAATTATTTTCAAATTACATTTTCATGTTTTAAAAAAGCTATTCAACCATTTGAATGAATAATTTTAATTGAAACAAATTTATTAGCTTTGCATATAGCCACTAATAGAGTCATTAAGTGGAATGAAGTTATTTTCCATGAATCTTGGTCTAAACCATCGGTTGTCATTCCATGACCCTCTATAAACCAAGATATTGATCAGATAATCTAGACTTCTAACGGTGAAGTTGAAGTAAGGTTTAATTCATGAAGATCTATAATGCTTCCAATAGTCTATTTTTCTTTGGAGACTAGGGTAAGATCTAGATCTACGAGTTCTCCAACCCATATTAGCGAAACACCAATCGAAGCATATCGATTAAAGCCCAATAATCTTTATCACCCGGAGAGAAAATGAATCTCCCACTCCTCTCAAATAAATTTTAGTTTTAATGAACTATCAAAAGTCTAGAGAGACAGCTCTAAAAGAATATAGATAACCAAAATATGATCACTTTCGTAAGTGGTATAGAAATATCACCTTGGAAAGTCAACGAATCGAAATATCCAACATATATTTTGAAGAAATGACTAAACGTAATAAGAAAGGAAAGGCAACAATCCCCTTTGTTGCATGGTACTTCCAAATTACACTTAATCATCCCAATAAGCTATTTTAAGCAACAAAAATGGATAAATGAGCGTGCAAAATGGTAGAAACTCTTATCCTCCACCTATTGCCCATATGGTTGATGATAAACCATTAGATATTGTAGCCTTTAAAAGTTATTACCGATCCGCTTTGAAAGAATTTATTGTTATAAGTAAATAACTTAATTATAGCAATAGTATGCTTCAAATCATTTCTGATCATTTGTTTAGCCTAGAATCAAAAATTGATCAATTATTTAAACTAAAATCTTCTAGTCAGGCACGACAAACTAGAGGAATTGTCAAGGAACATCTTCGCTAAAAACCCCTTTTCAACCTCCTCAAACTTATGTTTAGATTAGACCAACCACTAAAGATATTCAAGATTTAGTCTTCAAACTAAAGATCATTTTTTAGAAACATTAGAAGATATTATCTAATGAATCTCTAGAAAATTTTTCAAATTCTGAAAATGAGATTGAAGTACTCTTTCAAAATTTTCAAATTCAAAATCCTTTAGATATTCAAAAAAAATATCTTATCCTAAAAGAATTTAGATAAGCATTATTATAAAAGACCCAGAGATTTACTCTTTGAAGAATCTACGGACTTCTTATGATGGTAATTCTCTATAAATGGAACATTGATGGACTATAACATCAAATCCATCAAACATTGCAATGTAATGTTAATGTTTATGCTTGCCTTTGAAGCAAGGCATAGTCAAATCCCTTAAATTTGCTGCTATTGCCTGGCTTCTCGTGAGTACTCAAAGGCTAGTGGGACCATTATCCCTCTTAGAGCAAAGAAGATGATTTATTTAGTAAAATCGAAGCTTAGTATAAAACACCTACCAAAAGAATAGCAAAAACTAATTGAAAATAATGTTTATAATCTTCTCCATGCTATCCTAGATCATTTTACCAGAATAATTAGAGATCAAGGAGAAAAAACTCACTCTGTACTCCAAAAATTATGTTGTCCTTCCCTTACACATTTTAGATGGTATAAGGATGTCTTTTTAGCTAGAGTAATGACTTTAAATTACACCAATAGCTTACATTGGAAGCAAAAAATTATAGAATGTACAAACCTTTTTCCTGAAAAGGTTAATACCCATCTTCAATTGTTTGATGGGACAATCCCTTACAAAACTCTTACTTATGGAAATCTTATATCTACTTGTATTAGAACAGGTTTAACCCTTTGTTCCAATATAATGTTAGATCATCAAATCAAACAGGAACGCCTTCTTGAACGAAGACAACTCGGTGAGTTCTGCGATCAATTCGCTTGCGAACCCCTATGATGCATACCTCCACAAGAAAGAAGGGTAAACAAAAGGTAGAGTATAAATCTAAACAAATAGAGAGGACTAATAACACCTCTAAAAATAAAATGATATATTTCCATTAAGTTAATTATAATTAATGAATTCATATTTCATAATCTTAATGCCCAAGTTGATAGTGGTGTAGATTTAAATTGTATTCAGAAAGGACTTATACCCTCCAAATATTTTGAAAAGATCACTCAAAAGCTTAAAACAGGAGAAATCCTACAAATTGACTACAAATTATTTGTTGTAGCAATTTATTAAGATGATCTTTATATTACTATGTCATTCTTGCTAGTCAAGAATCTAACTTAGCATATTATTTTGGGAACACCTTTTCTTCTCAAAATAATTCCCAATACAAGGATTGATCATATCGTAATTCATTACAAATTTGGGATGAAAAGATTATCTATTTATCACCAATCTTAAAGAAATTATTATAAATGAAATAAATAGACTTCATAATAAGTCTATGCATTTAAACTATTTAAAGTTTGAAATTTTGGATTTAACTATGAAACAAAAAATTTCCTATGCTTTAATTATAAGCAAAATCTAATATTGCTTACAATATTTCAAAACTCTATATGTGGTGAAAACCTAATAGCTTTTGAAGTAAAAATGCATTCGTTGAACTCTTGTACATTGAAACGTTCAATGAGCATGACATTCCCACAAAAGCTAGACCATGGATGAATGAATATTATCTAGTTTTATGTAAAGTCGAGATTGTCAAATTACTAACTAAAAAAATTAATTGATAATCTTACTCTCCTTAGAGTGCATAACCTTTATGTTATGAATGTGATTGAAAAGGAGAGAGGAAAACCTAGACTTAAAATCAATTACAAGCCTCTCAATAAAGTTTTTAAATGAATTAGATGTCCTCTTCCTAATAAAAGAGATATGTTTAATCGTCTGCATAAAATAAAAATATTTTTCAAATTTCATTTAAAATCTAGCTATTTGTCATATTCAGGTCAAATAAGAAGATATATATAAATCGATTTACTATTCCATTCGACCACTTTAACGGAATGTCATGCCATTTTAGCTCAAAAATGCTCCATCTGAATTTCATAAAATGTAAAAGTTGAGATAACTTAATTTGTCCAAATGGAAAAATTTTCCACATGAAAATTAAAATTTTGGAAAGAGAGGATACCTATGTGCTGTCTATGTCAATTGTTGAAGCCTTCTATCGTTATGCATGATTCACAATCTATATCGTTTAGAGTCGTGGTCTTATATTAGGGTTATTATTCGAATGACTTTGATTTTTATTTTAGTTGCCCTAAATTTTTTTGGCATTGGCACACTGAGGGCACAGTCTTCATTACCCCAATATATATATATATATATATATATATATATATATATATATATATATATATATATATATATAATTTTAGATATTAAATATATAAATATATTAAAACAATTATTGGGTTGTAGAGCTATGGATTAGATGGTGAAACTGGTGCCACGTGGCATGGACGTTGGGAAAAATAAGGGCACATGGAATTAGCTTTGAAAGAGAGAATATTATATGTGGACTCCATAATGAGGGCTAATGGGCCTTGTTATATGGTGTGCCTAATTTTTATCCCTAGGAAGCAACGCCTTGGCGCCAGAGAAGCATAACATCAGTACTAGAACAATAGACCTTAGCTTCAGAATTAGAGGACGCAGTGCTTCGACATTGGGTCACAACGCCTTGACGCTCAAAGGAAATGTCACGACACTAGGATTATGGCACCAAAACGCAAAATTGATAAAGAGGCTTGCGCCTCGACCCTACAAAGCAGCGTCTCATCACTTGAACCTGTGCAAAAAAGTCTAGTAGATAGCGAAACCAGAACCCCGGTGTCAGGTCACAACATCGCGGCACTACAAGAAGACTTCATATTTAGACAATTTTTTCTACAGTTTTGGAATCTTAATGTATTTTTTCTCTTGTGTGTGACAATGAAGTATGTGTCCTAGAGTGACTAAAGTGTAGAGAGGCTCTAGATAAGTGTAATTTATATTATTCTCCTCACTTTTTTCTTTCATAGTGTATTTCTTAGTGGTGTGGCTCTATAATTTTTTTTTAATTCTTGGATATTTTTTCACATTAAATCTGGTGTCTTCTGTGTGAATCTTTTACTTTAGGTTTTCATTTATTTCGTGTATGCTCTAAAACACTTGAACTAGTTTTTCGCACATACTTATGATCTATTTACTTCCCAACACTTCATTCAAAATATGACATGTAAAAGTTTATTTTTTTAATGATAAATTAAACTTATTTTATATTATATTTGACTTTAATTGATAAATAAAACTTAGTTTTAATCATATTTATTGTAGAATATGATTGTCTTGTGAGTAATTTGAGTATTATCGTGTACTCAAAGTACTCTAAATTAAATAGCTAAATCATAAGTTAAATATGCATCAAACATCATTTTAATAACTCAGTACTTCTTAGTAATAATTTTTTTTTTTTTTTTTTTAGGGAAACCCCATTATACGGGGGTATTTTATTGCCACAAAAATAAGGTTACAAGATCCTTAAAAGGGGTTACACTCCAAAACTACTGCTCAAAGAGCTACAATCAACCTAAGGAGAAAAACCCCAATCTAAATACATCCAAAATCCAAAGAAAGCATTAAAACAATTAAAAGTAAAATAGTAACTCGAGCAAACCATTTAAAGCCAATGAATGAATTAAGGTCGAAGTAACTGAAGGAAGAGAGAGTCCATGACACTGCGAAGCAACCTACAAAAATAGAGCTAAACACCTGCAAGTTTTAAATCAAAAGAGAAGTTTGAGCCAATTAGATAGTGCAGACAAAATGTAAACTGAATGCAGGATAATCTAAAATTCATTATGAAGAAGAGGGATAAAGAAGGCTCCGGCTCATTCACAACAAGTTGGGGCAGATGCAAATATGAGCATCCAAACTTTAGTCGAAGGGTTACATCAGAAATGCTACTACCAACCAAAATGAAGTGAATTCCTCACAGCCATCCTAGCCAACAAACCTATATAGGAGCTATTGGTGATTTTCATTTGAGACATAATATATGCTGTCCAGAAGGACAATAATCATCAATGAAGGTATCCCTCAATCAATGTTAGTGTATAGAAAATGCATAATAGCCTTCCAAAAGGAACAAGATATCAATAAACCAAGACAATGCCCCAACAGAGTAAAGATCGAGAGCATCGAAAATGAAAGTTATCCAATTCCAACACAATCCAAATACTACTAATGTAAAGAATGGGATTAACGAAAATAAAGAGCCACCAGATTGGGAGCCAAACAAAAATTTTGCAGAACAAACCGCAACCCCCAAGCCTAGTAGTCAAGAAAAAAACCAACAGATTCCAAATAAAAAGACAACAGCCAGTAATCAAAAAGAAAATAACCGGATCGTTTTAACCAAGAAGAGCATCAACCGAGTAAACTAGATGGGGTGACCAGAGTCCCAACAAAACCAAGTTAACATATACATACAGATTATAATCGACCAACCAACACAAAAAACTTATGTCACGATAGTTTGCACGCGCATATACGAGAATCCCAAACACCAACAACCCATTTAAAATTCATAAGGTCTAAATAGGCTCCATGGTTCAGCCAAATAACCGCAATCCCCAATTAAAGGAACCTAGTAAACAAACAAAGAACAATCAGAAACATTTAGCAGTGGACAGAAACCAAAACATGAAAATAAATTAAGGGGTTGGACAAAGGTCCAAGCAATACCAACAAGAGAGCGTTTATACTAAATAGGGTAGCACATCGAGGTTAACTAGGCCTTTCAAATGATGAGGTAGAGTTAAGTTATCAAAGATAGCTCTATTGTTCAGTCTAGCACCTAATTTTGCTAGGTAGTAAGCGCATGCATTGCCTTCCCTCCAAACATGGGAGATCTTATAACTGAATTTAGAAAGGAGGGTTCGGATATGCTTGAGCACGTAAAACAAATCAAGATTACTAGATTGCAGAAGTTAAGAGGTCAATAATCGAAAGCATCCACTTCAATCAAGATGTTAAACCGCCTTGTTGAAGGCAAATCTCTAGGCATAGTACACGACCATTAGTTCAAAGATATGGAACGAATGGTTTGTAGAGGAAAAGCAAAAGCATAAAGAGCTTTACCGTAGTTTCTAAAATACCACCACAAATCAGAACCAACTTACTGAGCCATCCGTATTAATTTTAATTAGATTGTTTTTGGGTTTAACCCAATAAATGACCTTTTCGTAATGACATATAGTTCGAATAGGTAGATGAAAACCTAATTTGGAAGCCACAATAATACAACCTTTGAAGTGCTTCTGCTTAATTATGTTGGCATTAAATAGCTCACTAATTTTGTATTTGATTCTAGCCATAATTTTTGCGGATTCATACCTATACCGTTGTGTTTGGCTTCATCGCCATCCATATAAACCAAATAATAATAATAGCATTGTAATTTTAATGTGACCTTTAGGGTTGTTTTAAAATAAATATCAAGGAGTTGGTATATGGATAAGGAACCATTGAAAAGGTCATTGTTAAAAGGATCATCATACCACGCCTACGCAATAATGGCCCCATTAACAAAAGATGATTAACCTCTTCATGTGAAAACAACAATAACATTTAGAGGGTAAGTGGAAGCCTTTGTTCCACATTAAGGAATCAACCGGGATAAAGTTCTTAAGAATCAAACAAGAATGGAGTAAGTAGGAATATTGTTATGCCATATTTTGTCATAGACATTAGAAACTTCAAAAGTTCTTTTATTATGCATCCAAACATTTTTAAGTTGAAATCACCATTCTGCGGAGAGTTTAAAGAGGATCTGATCCTTGTTGGGTGAGGAGATCTGAATGAAATTAAGCTTATCTATTATAGAGGAGGGGATGTAATCAAGGAGTTTAGGCATATTCCACTTATTATTATGCCGTAATGAATTAACTCTAATGGTTTCAGAGAATGAGAAGAAAGTAATTCCAATGGACCCGCACTTCCAATCTTATCTTGCCAAAAATAAGAGTTGCTTAATTGATGCCCCAAGTAATTTGGTAGGCCTTCCATTTAATACTACATAATCTTCTCAAAGTCGAGAGTCTCTAGAATTGTAGGAATAAGTAATAGGTGCTTCCCTTGGCAATATTTAACATTCATGAAGTTAGCCCAAAGGTTATTATTGCATCTAAAGTTCCACCAAAGTTTGTATGAAAATGCAGTGATTGTATCTTTAATAGTCTTACAGCCATGAAGTTAGTAATAAATTTTTTGTTGAATATATGAAGTGCACAAAATATACTAAGAGTATGCTCCATGTACTCACAGTAAAACCATGTTGTACTTCATATTATTATTATTTGAAGCATTTTTTAATGAATTCTCATGTTAGATTGGTTCCCTTCATGAAGTTTCATTTATCGATAATATATTATATATGTATTAAATATAAAGGATAATATTATATAATTAAATATGATAAATCGATTTAAAGATGGATCCAAGTCCCAGCTGCACAACTTGAAGCTTAATGACAGATAGTCTCAAAAGAAATTTTTTTTCCTAAGGATGGTTTTAGTTCATTAAATAAATAATTAATTAAAATTATAAAAAATTAAATAATAAATGGGATCCCGAATGGCCTCTAAATTTATATGAAAAGCATTCAAGGGCTTCTAAGATTTCGTAAATAAAGATGTCGAAAAGTTAATTTTATGAAAATTATTCAATTAAATTTTATATTGGTATACATTATGATGAAGGGTTTGGAACAAATATAGCTATATTAAAAGTTAAAGTAAACTGCTACTTAAGAAGTTGTATGAAGAAGTCATGGGTGTATAAAATATTTTTATTTTACAATAGTCAAATCGACTTTTTAGCCATCTTCATAGGTAGCTAGGTCGTTAGAAAACTTAGCTTTCATAGATTATTCAAAATGTAACCAATATACAACCAATGTAGTTTCCAAATGGCACGTGGTATATTTTGATCTAAATTTTGATATATGGATAAATGTTTTATTTGATTACATGGGTCACAACAATTTGATGAGAATGTGTAATATAATGGTCAAAATATATATATATGTATATATATATATATATATATATATATATATATAAGAGGTATATAAACCCCCATGCCCCTTAAGAGATGATCGATATTTTTATCATTTTAAATCTTCTTTTGTGATGGTAATTGTTTATTGAGGTTATTTTCTCCTCCCTTACCACATATTTATGTATGGAGCACAATAAAATATTTTTTATTATTCTTTTTTTTGGTGAACAAATCCTTCTATAATGCATTTTGTTTATGAGAAACATAGATAAAAAATGCATTATAAGAAAACCATATTTCATTAGTGCATACATTAAATTTTTAGATTGTTGTGATACTTCTAAGAGAGAGATGGCTATAATTAGATTCTTAGTTGTGTAAGGCACTTTAGCCTAGTGGTTGAGAGTTAAAGGTGTCAACCAAGTGGTCTTGAGTTTAAATTCTTGTATGAGTTGTGTGTGTGTATGAGTTATGTGTGTATGAGTTTGAGATTAAATTTGCTTAATATCCTCATGAAACAATAAAAAAAATTCTTAGCAACTTTTATATAAGATTTTTTTTGATCATTTGGGGCTTTTAAATTTTATTTATTTATTATTTTTTCTTTAGAACTAAAGTTTTCTACTTTTTGTATTTTTATTCTTAGTTATAAAAATATTCTTGTTTATCTTTAAAAAATTTAGTGTCTATATATATAATCATTTTTCACAAAATTTTAATTTTATTATTTTTTTATAGAATTTATGTCAAGGTCTTGTCAATGGATGTGACTTTGGAAACCTAATGATTATCTTTAGAGTTCATCCATGGCATCAAGTGTTTGGAATTCATATATAATCACCAAATTAGATGTATGTATTATGAATGTAAAAATTGTTATTTCTTATTTGTGATAATGTTAATTTATTTTGCACTAAAAAGTGATTAATATTGAACAATATTAATAGTAGAATCAGTCTAAATATAAAAAATAATGGATTGGGCTTTGCCTGTATGATGTTAGAGGAAAAATTACTTGATAGGCAATGCATTTCTATATACTTTCTAAATAGACTAATGAATTATATAAGGGCTTCAAACATTTATGCCTAAGGTATGTACCATATAAGGTATTCTATTATATTTCATCAATGCATATACATCAAAACCTTACATGGAATATTTAAAACATCGCCATGATGAAGAATCATATAATATGCCAATTTGAATATGCATGTGTAGTTGTTAACATAAAGAATGTCAAAATTCTAATAAATATTGATGCTTGGGTGAGACAAGTTCAAATTATTGTTTAACTTGGGATTGAGTTTCTCATAATCATAAAAACTTAACTAAATTAGTACTTAACCAAATTAATATCCTTTGGTTAATCTTCTAGTTCTTTCTAGAGATGATCCAAGCTATTTCTCCTTTCCAAATTTTTGTTTAATTCAAATTCTTAATTAATTCATAAATTTAACTCTATTGTAGCTTATTTAAAAATCCTATTCAACCCCTAAACTTAAGTTGACTAGAATTTGGACCTAAAATGACCATAGGATTTAAATGTGATTTAAACTCATTTAAAGAGATTTTAACAATTTATATTCAAATCAAATTTAATTCATATTGATAAGTTCAACCTTAGCTAGCCTTTGGGTATACCTAACAATTCTAATTAGTTTAAGTGGACTGGAGGTATAAGCATTCAATTTCTTTTTTCATTGGTTAAAATATTTGTCTAAATATTTTAATTGATTAATAGATCTCTAGAGTCTAACTTACGGGTTAGATTTAACCTCATCAACCGTCAAAATTACCCCAAATTTAATTAGTTATTTTGACCCAATAAATAAAATCAGGTGAAACCTATGTTAAAGGATTAAACCATCAAACTTCTTATGTTCTAAACCATAATAATAATTAGATTAAACTAAGATCCCCTAGGCTAAATAGGTCATTAATAATTATGTTCAAAATAATCATGGCCTACCATATTAATAGGGTTGATTTAACCTATCAACCTAGTCAAAATTAGCCAAATTTAATTAGTTATTTTGAGTCAATGAATCAAATCAATTTGTGAAACCTATGTTAAAGGATTAAACCATCAAACTTATTTTCTAATCATAATTAATAATTAGATTAAACTAAGATCCCTAGGCAAATAGGTCATTAATAATTATGTTCAAAAATAATCATGGCCTACCATATTAATAGGTCACATTATTTATCAATGACTAATATAGACAAATAATATCTTGGTGAAGCTTTATTAGACTTTTTGAACTAATTTAACTTAAAATAAACCTATTTAACTCTATAAGATCAAAGTCGCCAAATTGGCCATATTGATTAAACATAAGACCTCAAATAAATTTCAATAGGTTAAACATATCTCACTTAACACTAATTAGCTCTAAATTAATTATCAAAAGAACCTACCACCACTTAAAATCTCATTACCTAATTAGTTTGGTGGCCAAAAAAATAGCTTTTCATTTTATGTGAGAAAATTTGTCAAAAATTCTAATGGTAATTTATCTATCGAAATATAACATTTTTTTTTTACTTAAATGTTTAAAATTTTACTCACACTAGCATTCTTACAACAAACCCAAAAATAAAAATAAAAATAAAAATAATAATAATAATAATAATAATAATAATAATAATAATAATAATAATAATAATAATAATATTAAAAAGTAAACTAAAAAGGGTATTTTAATTATAATTTTTTAAAATAATTAAACAAGATATATAGGTATGCTAAGTCAAATATGTTGTAATATTTGATTTAAATATTACTTCATATATTAGAAAATAAAAATTATAGTTAAATATTTTCAGTACTATAGCATTGCATGTAGGGGATTTGTACATCTATACATGGCTTCCAGGAGAGCATTTCAAGCTTATAATAAAAAAAAAGTTGATGATTCTTCTTTGAAAATTGCTTAAGAAGGTTTTAAAATTTTCTTAAGAAGAGCTTAGGAAATGGAAGTAAGTTTAATTGATTATTGCTTCTTCTCTTCTTTGACAAGTACTATAAAATAATTTTTTTGACATATTTTTTCAATGTTATTGAATAAGCCTATTTATCATCCACCATAGAGTGTAAGAAAGCTAAATTTTATGTTCATGTTTGCCTCATTAACTTATTAAGTTGAACATAGATGGTTGATAAACATAAAATTTATTGGTAAGTCAAATCTAAGTTATTAAATCTTTATATTGTCTATCACATGTATGCACACACTAGTATAAATATATGAATATGAAAACCTATAATATACAAGATTATAAAGTATGTTAATTCATAAATATGTATAAGTGCACATTCAAACATGCAAATTACATATATATAGGAACATAATCAAACTATTATCAAACCAAATAGGATCAACAAGGCCATGCTTCACTCATTAAATTAAATATATTAAATTATAAAACTTGTTCAACTTAAGCTAATTATCTAGTCAAACACAAATAAGCTTTTTTGATAACTTTATGCACTTATTATAATAATATTTTAAGTTATATATGAATATCTAATTAGTCAATGTGAAGTATAACTATTAAGTGGAAAAATATTGTCTAGGTGGCCCGTCACAATATTTTGAAATGAAAATGATTTAAAGACATTTCAAATCTTCTTTAAAAATTGCTTAAGAAGGTTTTAAAATTTTCTTAAGAAGAGCTTAGAAAATGGAAGTTTAATTGATTATTGCTTCTTCTCTTCTTTGACAAGTACTACTTTTATTTACTCTTTTAATTTATTTTTATAAGTAGTTTTCATTACAAATTTTTTATTATTGCACAAATATTATTTTTTAAAAATTATATTATTATTATTATTGTTGTTGTTGTTGTTGTTGTTATTGTTATATTATTATTATTATTATTATTATTATTATTATTATTATTATTATAGGAAGATTTATACACATACCACACATTCATATACATTTACAAATCTAATGTCAAAGTTAGACATTTATTATCAAACACATTATAATTTAGTTGTCTAACACTTTCTTATACTTGGAAATGTGCATTCTTTTAAAAAATGAGTGATGATGTGATATTGATGATCGAGGCATTAAATATGTTAAAAGTAAAATTTATATATAGCAACCATCCTCCTTTCAAAACTATAAATCACCATCATATTATATTATTGCCATCACAATTGACTTTAAGAAAATTAATAGACAATCATTGATATGATATTATTGTTGGTTCCTTGTCACAAACTTAAAAGAGTTCTATCAATCCTCTTGACATAAGTCGCATAATCATCGTCAATATGGCATGAACAATTCAAACAATAATCATTTTTTCTTTTAGGACTATAGCCCATGTCCTTACAAAGCTGATCATTATATCATATATGTATGGTCGCTATGCTTGATCTTCTATAATACTCTTGAGTGTATTCTTTCATGTATTTATCTCATTTCTTCACATCTTCCTCCATCAAATTTCATGCTCGGCCAAAATCCACCATCAAGAAAATGTGCTAGCCACATAGCCATAATCTCTAAAGTATATAGGCTTGACAATCTCTCTGAGTATCCAATTATCGCCATTTGTGGAATCCTGAGATTTATACATTCTCTATCAAAAAAAGTATCATTAAAGTTAAACATTCAAATTAAGAAATTAATAATGCACTATCATGAGCAAGCTATACTACATGAATATTTAATTAATTTAAATATATGCATACCTATAAAGTGGAACAATATTTTCCAAGGAGCAGTCACAAGCCAGTGAAGGAGATTTGATGATATTTCTAATCTTCTCGATCACCTCAAGAGTACAAAAGATGACCAAATCAGTCATTATTGGAACTGATTCACCTCCCACTATAATACCATTCTTACAGAACCCAAAGCTTTTTGAATGTTTTAGAATAATGCTCTCACTTCTCACCCTCTCATAGAAATTTTTTGGTAGTAAAGCTAATAAGGTGGAACTCATTGCTTGAAAGAAGCTATGATCTGGAACCATTCCATACCTCTCTATGGGGGTGATTTTCTTGACGTAGCTCTCAACAAACTTAGATATAACCCATCTCGATATCAAACAAAATTTTAAAGTGATTTACATATAAATCTAATTATTATTTTTTTAAAAAAAGAAGTGAAATTTATTTACTAAAGGAGAAAACATAGTTGCCAAAACGCTTAGCATGATTTCTTCCAGTTGTGAAAGAGTAGTTCCAAGAAGCAATTGAAATAATAGTAACTGAAAGGGATACCCCAAACTAAGAAATCTAGTACATTCCATCTTTTAGTTCTAACAATCATTGTGCAAGAAAACTTCGCACCTATAAGTGCAAAATTAATAAAAGTGAGAAGAAAAGATTTGAGAAATTATTAGTTATGATCTAAAGTGAGAAGAAAACTTCACATATATATAATATTAGAGTGTATAGTTCTATATTACATTTTATTGGAGTATAAATTTATGTATAGTCATGTGCTTGTCGTAACTCCATTTAGTTGTAATACATAGCAAGGTGGGCAATGTAGGTGACAACTTATAAGATTTATTCAAATAATTTCAATGCAGATAATAACAATGAACATACCATTGATATCAGACATTTTGCATAATCGACAACTAATTTGATGAAATTGACTATAATAATATGTTTTCCTTTGATAAATATGCTTTCCATATTGGCTATGTCCAAGGAGTGGATCACCTTACCATTGAAGACCTCGTGGCCTTTGTTCTTAGAAAAGTTGGGGATGTTTGGTAGGCCACAATCTTCCTAAGCAAAGGATCACAAAGTCCATAATATGCTCCTATGATGGAGAAAGTATTATTAATTTGTAGTAAAATAAATATAATTATGATAGAAACTCAAATTATTATTGAAATAAATGAAATCTTAGAATAATATTTTTAAGATACATTATAATTAGAAATATAAAGTTTGAAAATATATATATATATATATATATATATATATATATATATATATATATATATATATATATATATATATATATATATATATATATATATATATATTATCAAATCTAAAGTTTATTTTTCAATTAACATTAATGGATTCAACTGGCATCAAAATATAAATGTTTAAAAGTTTAATCCCTCATGCGCTTCTCAAAAAAAAAAAAAAAATCCACGTGTTGAATTCGAAATTACCTCATTCCATCTTCCTTCATGGTAATGCTCCACTCACATCCATCTCCAATGCTTCGTTCCACCCCACAAATCAGGCCCCATCTCCTCCGTCCGCCCAACATATCCAAACTCATCACCTTCTCTCAATCTCACATGCCTCGAATAAAACCGCGGGCATAGGCTCTGAGTACTCCATCACCATTTGTCGCTCGGCTTCCGGACCGATTCCGGCCATGGAAAGTTGATGAACCGGATCAAGTCAGAATGAAGTCGACGAGCTGGTCCATACACCAATGAACCTGCTCAAGACCATAGGCCGGAAGCCTTTTTGGAGCAGGTACTTGCATGTGACGAGACCGCTGATCCCCGCTCACACAACACACCCTCTTCGACTCCATTAATAGGCTATGTGGGAGTTTCTTCTACCCCTGAACATTATTATATATCGGAGCTCACTCATCAATGTTTAAATAAAAAATAAATAAATAAATTTATGATGCACGGCACTTAATAGGGGATGCTTGGCAATGGATTTATTATAGATTTAGCCATCTAAATTCCATAAATCTTATCAAATACCTTCCGGGATTTAGTAAATTGCCTTATATAAATCCCAGAACCAAAAAATCGGTAAATCTCGATTTATTAAATCCATTCGAATTGGATTTAACGGATTTAGAGATTGACAACCTCTATATGGCGGGAATCGCTTGTCGTAACTCCTCAACATAGTATTTCTTTGCTCAACGGATCATTCACTCTTCACCGACCATTCTACCGCCCACTACGCACTCTTGGATTGCTATCATTGTATGTTACCTTGGTTGTCTGTGAACTTCTCTCAGGACAACAAGTTACGCCTCTACCCTTTTTTTTGTTTGTGGAGTTCAAAACTGGAGATTGGAAACCAATGTAGAGCGTGGGAGTGATGGAGTTCGTTTGTTAATGTTGAGGGAGGAGTGGTCGAGGAAAGGATAGTATTGCTTACTGGATTATAATTGTTTTGCATATTTTGCTTGATACTAGTTATGGAGTGGTAAATACTGATTTTAAATTTTTTGGTACTTAAGAAAACACAAATTCTATAGTTCAATTCATTGAATTACCTATAGCCGAAAAGCCTTGGATATCAAATGTATGTTATTTTGTTGATTGGTTTGACTTTTTAGGCATTAGCTTGAAGTTCTAAAAGTGCACTTAGAAAATTATTTTTACGTGTTTGAGCTAGTGTGCATCTAATTGAGATAGAACAATTTGTTGTTAGGTATTGATTAGTCTTCATAACTCGAATTGAAGCACCGTAGCTTTAGTGGAATTTGGTATTGTTGCATTTCTATAATTGTAATTTCTTCATATATACGTGAATGATAGCAGTAATCAACGCTTGATGCTATCGAATGAGTTTTAAAATGAAATTATATTATCATAATAATTTTTATTAGATCTAAATAATGTAACATTTATTTCTATTTTGTAATGAACATGATATCTTTGTTAAATGATAAATTTTAATTTCAATATTACATTCTTTTTTTATTTATGTTCTTATTCTTTAAAAAAATATTATTTAATTTTAACAGATTTAAATTTTCAAATAACTTACCAAGCATCTTTTTGGATTTAGCAAGATTTAATAAATCGGTTACCAAACACTTTTCAGGATTTAATAGCTCAGGTTTCACCAAGTGTTTTGATTTATTGGGTCAAAATAACTAACTAAATTTGGGGTTAATTTTGACTAGGTTGATCAAAGGTTAAATCTAGAAGTTAGACTCTAGAGATCTATTAATCAATTAAAGTATTTTGACAAATATTTTAATCACTGATGAAAAAAATTGAATGCTTATACCACAATCTGAATCCACTTAAACTAATTAAGATTAAGTTAGGTCTACCCAAAGGTTTGCTAAGGTTAAACTTATCAATATGAATTAAATTTGATTTGAATATAAATGATTAAAAATCTCTTTAAATGAGTTTAAATCACATTTAAATCCTATGATCATTTTAGGTCCAAATTCTAGTTAACTTTGGTTAGGGTTGAATATGATTTTTATATAAGCTACATTAGAATTTATGAATAAATTAAGAATTTGAATTAAACTAAAATTTGGAAAGGAGAGATAGCTTGGATCATCTCTAGAAAGAGCTAGAAGATTAAGCAAAGGATATTAATTTGGTTAAGTACTAATTTAGTTAAGTTTTAATGATATGACCAACTCAATCTCAATTTAAGCGAACTTGAACTTGTCTCACCCAAGTGTCAATATCTATCGAATTTTGATGTTGTTTATGTTAACAACTACTCATGCATATTCAAATTGGCATATTATATGATTTTCTTAAATAAAAAGGAAAATGCGATCATCAAAATGATTCTATGGCTTGCTATTGTTAGGAGGATTAGTAATTCTTCATCATGGTGATGTTTTAGATATTCCATGTAAGGTCATTCAAGCAGACACGTTGATGAAATATAATAGAATACCTTATATGGGACATACCATAAACATAAATGTTTAAAGCTATCTAATATAATTCATTAGCATATTTAAAAAGTATATAAAAATACATTGCCCATTGCCCAATCCATTATTTTTAAATTTTTGACCGATTATACTATTAATATTGTTTGATATTAATCACATTTTAGTGAAAATAAATTAACATTATCACAAATAAGAAATAACAATTTTACATTCATAATACATCAAATTAGGTGACAATCATAAATATGAATTCCAAACACTTGATGCCATGGATGTACTCTAAAGATAATCATTAGGTTTTCGAGGCACATCCATCCACAAGACCTTGACATAAATTCTATAAAAAAGAATAAAATTAAAATTTTATGAAAAATGACCTTATATATATATATATATATATATATATATATATATATATATATATATATGCACATAGACAGACTAAGTTATTTTAAAGCTAAACAAGAATTTTTTATAACTAAGAATAAAAATACAAAAAACTTTAGTTCTAAAGAAAAAATAATAAATAAAAAAATTAAAAGCATCAAATAATCAAAAAAATTATTATATAAAAGTAGCTAAGAATCTTTTTTTTTGTTTTTGGGACATTTGAGCAAATTTCATCTCAAACTCATACACATAAACAACACATACAAGAATTTGAACTCAACACTACCTGATTGATAGCTTTAGCACTCAACCACTAAGCTAAGGTGCCTTACACAAATAAGAATTTAGTTGCAGCCATCTCTCACTTAGAAGTATCACTACAATCTAAAAAGTTAATGTAAGCACTAATGAAATATGGTTTATTCTTATAATGTCTTTTTTATCTATGTTTCTCATAAACAAAATGCATTAATTATAGGAGAATTTGATCAACAAAAAAAAAATAATAATAATATCTTATTGTTACCCATACATAAATATGTGGTAAGGGAGGGAGAAAATAACCTCCAATAAACAATTACCATCGCAAAAATGAAGATTTAAAATGATGAGAAATATCGATCATCTCTTAAGGGGGCATGGGTTGATATCTCTTATTTAATAATATGATTTTACTAATCTAATGAGGTGATCCTTGAATGAGAAGGGTATATATATATATATATATATATATATATATATATATATGACATTCTTATTCAATATTAAAAATTGATACTCTTAAGGAATAAGGTGGTATCCACTCTACCCTTTCTAAATCCATGATCTATCAAAAGTTACTTAACCTTCATACCAAGCATGGAGCTTGTTTTAAACCATATAAGCCTTTCTTTAATTTATACACATGATTTGGACAATCAAGGCTCTCAAATCTAGGTGGTTTCGCTTCAAATACATCTTGGTCAATAAATCCATTCGAATATACACTCTTGGCATCCATTTGAAAAAGTTTAAAATCCATAAGGATAAGCAAGGAGTAACCTAATAGCTTCTAGTCCTGCTACGGGTGCAAAAGATTCTTCAAAATATATACCATCAACTTGTATGTACCCTTGTGCTACTAACCTAGCTTTATTTCTAACAATACAACCTTAATCATCTAGCTTATTCCTAAAGACCCATTTTGTTCCAATGACATTTTGATCTTGGGGTCTTGGGACTAATTCCCAAACATCATTTCTTACAAATTGAATCAACTTGTCTTCCGTAGTAATAATCCAAAAATTATCTTTTCATGCTTCTTCTAAATTTATAGGTTCAAATTTAGATAAAAATACCAATGATGTACAACATCTCTATTATGTCTTCTAGTCATAACTCCTTTTGGGATCTCCTATAATTAGTTCCTTTGGATAATTTTATTATATTTCCATTCTTTAGGCAATTAATCATCCACATTATCTTCTAAAGATATTTTCTTAAAATTATCAATCTCTTCATAAATCACTTCATTTCTAATGGGATCAATTAAATTTTCATCAAAATAACATGTATTGATTCTTCTACATTCATTTTTCTTTATTGAAAACTCTATAAGCTCTACTAGAAAGAGAGTATCCTAAGAAAATATCATCATCTAATTTGCAATCAAACTTATCTAATTGCTATTTTCAATTATTCAAAATAAAGCATTTACATCCAAAAACATGAAAGTGTTCAATCTTAGGCTTCTTTCCAAAAAAAAATTCATAGAGCATCTTCTTCAAAATTGGTCTAAAATAGATCCTATTCCTCACAAAACATGCACTATTTACTGCTTCTGCCCGAAAATGTCTTGCCAGTTTATACTCATCAAGCATGAATCTACTTAATTTAATTAATATTTTATTTTTTTCTCTACTACTCCATTTTGTTGGGGAGTTCTATGTGCAGAAAAATTATGCCTAATCCTATGTTCATCACAATAATCCTCAAATAATTTATTTTTAAATTCGCCACCATGATCAGTTTGAACCCTATTAATCAAAAGGCCTTATTCTCTTTGAATATATTTACAAAACTTTCTAAACTCACCAAAAACATCATCTTTATTAGCTACAAACAAAACCCTGGTATATCTAGATAACTCATCAACAATCACAAAATCATAATTTTTATCGCCTAAGCTAGTGGTGTTAATTTGACCAAATAAATCCATATGCAATAATTCTATAGGTCTAGAAGTAGAAATATTATTTTTACTTTTAAATGAGCTTCTAGAATGCTTACCATGAATATATGCATCACAAATATAGTTTGAATGAAAATTTAATTTAGGCAAGCCAACTACTATATCAAGTTTAGCAATTTTATTGAGTGTGTGCATACCTAATATGACATAATCTCCTATGCCATAACCATATATCATCATGAGTGCTTTTTAAATAAAGTAAATTTAAATTCAAATCATGAAAGCTATCTAAATCAATGACATAAATAATTCTATGTCTTTGTCCTATTAACAAAATATTTTCATTATTTTTATAATACAATGTGATGCATAGAATACTACATTCAAACCTTTATCACATAATTGACTAAGTAAATTAAATTATATTTTAATCCTTCTACTAGAAAAACTTTATCTAAAGTGATAGAATTCTTAAAAATATAACCAATGCCAATGATCTTTCCTTTTACATTATCTCCATATGTAACAAGTCCTCCATGACTTGATTCTAAAGTTATGAATTTATCTTTATCTCCTATCATATGTTATGAACATCCACTATCCAAGTACCACATGGCTTCTTTGATTTTTCTTTGAAGAAATTCCTACAAAAGAAAATCACATGTTAACTTTTAGAACCCAAACATGTTTGGGTCCACATTCTAAATTTGAAGCAATATATCTAGCATGTGTGGTTTGTATAGCGCTTGTGCCTTTTGGTACCCATACATAAGATGATTGCTTAGTGTTTTGTAATTTATGTGCATAACAATCAAATGAAATATGACCTTTTCTATCACAATAGTTGCACCAAACATTAGTGTTTGCATATGGCTTAACACGATAATTATAAGGTATATGAGTGGTATGTGTATGATGCAAATAATTTTTATTAAATGTTTTACTTGATGAAGCATTATAATGAACTTGTGATTTCAAACATAATTCTAATCTTAATTTTAACATGATATTCTCTCTTTCAAGTTTACATACAAGTAAGGAACAATTCAATAAAGAATTATTTTAATTTTTTAAATTATCCCATTCATTTTTTAAATCACAAAACTACATATCTAAATTTTTTTGTTCTTTTTCTAAGGTTTAGTATTTTCTTTTTAATTTTTTATATTTAATAATCATTAAAAGCATCATCTAATTCATCATAAGATATATCATTACATACCTCTTGAGAATCTAACTCAGATTCTCCATTTGCCATAAGACATATGTTGACCTCTTCATCGGATAAGCAAGTACTTGATTCATTTGAATCTGAATTGGCCCATAAAGCCTTCTTCTTCTTCTTATGGTACTTTTTCTCCTTCATATTTTTTCTTCTTTCCACATCAATCACTTTCTTTTTTGATTCAATAAGTTCTGGACAATCACATCTTATGTGTCCAGGCTTTTTACAATGGTAGCAAATGATCCATTCACCTATAGAAAATTTCTTAGTTTGAAATTTATAGTTTTTAGATTTTTTTTATACCTTTGATTCTTCTTCCATAGCAATTTTCCAAGCCTTTTGATAGCATGACCACCTCATCACTATCACCATCCAAGCTTATGGTGCTACGCTCATCACTATCATCAACTTGTAATGCAATGGCTTTTCCTTTCTCCTTCTCCCTTTTTGCTGAGTTATCCATCTTATCCCTTTGAGCAATAACCTATTCATGTGTTATCAAAGAACCCAAAAGCTGATCAAGTGGATAAGTAGATAAATTCTTAGCTTCACTAATAGCTGTTACTTTAGCTTCCCATTCTTTTGGAAGACATCTAAGAATCTTATAGACTAAGTCTTGATTGCTTTATATTTTTCCAAGAGAATGCAATGTATTAATTATTTTCATGAATCTAGTATACATATCAGAAATAGATTTAGAATGAATCATATGAAATAACTCATATTGATGAACAAGTCTATTTATGTGAGCATCTTTAGCTTCACTAGTTCCTTCATAAGTTATAATGAGTTTATCCAATATTTCTTTTGTTGTGCTTAACATAGAAATTTTCATTTAATCGTCTGTAATAAAGAACAATGTAAAGTATTACATATCCTAGCATTTAATTCATCAAGTTCTCTTCAAGACCATTCCTCAAAAGATTTTTCTACTTTAATGCCATTTACTTCTATTGTGGGTGCATGATATTGATGTGTCAACATATACCACATGCGTGCATCTTGACCTCTTAAAAATATACTAATTCTATTTTTTCAATAATCAAATAGTACACTATCTAAAAGTGGAGGTCTATGAGTGGATTGTCCCTCTGGTAGTGAACCCTTTGGAAAACCTTATGCCATAGTGAAAAGATCTACTCTTGGATGTTAAGCCAATAAAAGAGCCTAGGCTCTGATACCAATTGTGAGTCACTATAGCACCCAAGGGGGTGTGAATTAGGTGATATTAAAAAGTTTAAAAGTGAAATATTAAATTTTAATTTTAGTAGAAAATTAATTTTTGATTTTATAATGACAAGATACAATTCTTAATGCAGAAATAAAAGAACAATAAAGTAAAGAGAGACAATAGTTACATAATTTTTGGAGTTTTATTGTTCACTCTTTAAATACCTGTGTGTGTGTGCTGGATTTCATAATAAAGCTAAGGTGAAAACTTTTACTCTACCAAGAATCGGTTTTCTAGCATAACATTACATATATACGAGCTTGTTAAATATACAAGCATACATAAAATGAAAGTCGGGTATTAGAGCCATGATGGGGTAAATCCCATAGCGGGGGATTCTTCTGATAAGAAGAATGCTAAATAGATCAAATGATTTATTCTACTGAAAGCTTATCAAAGTTGGATAAATGTTATTTTGTAATCTTATAAAACCTTGACTGGATATTATATCATTATGATAAATCCTTTTGCGAATTATAATCAAAATAATTTCATGATCTTTTTGTTATCCTTACTTCATCACATATGTGTGTAATTCCCTAAAAGTTGTCTTGGGTTGTGAGTCCTATTTATGTTGACTGTTTGGAGTTACAAAATTTTATGAATTTATTTTCTTATCTCTCAAGACAGTCTCATCTATTTAGCACAATTCTCTATCCGTCAAATTCTTCCCCTACTCATTTTATGGCTTCTTCTTCTTCTGGCCCAAATTGTAATCTTATAATTAGAAATTCAAAAAATAATAGTTTAATTAAAAATTTTGAATTAACAGAGTTTCCTTTAAATGAAGAAGACCATAATAAATGGTCTTTACCCAAAGTCGATAAATCTCTAATTTATCGAATCGGTACCTTTGATTTTAAAGGAAAAAAACTTTTGTTAAAACGGTAGAACAATCTATCACTATTGATCGGTTAGATAAAATCATTTATCTATTGACTCAAGAAGATTTGCATAGATATATGAAAGATTATAAATATATTTACATTGGTTTAATCCAAATAGCATTTAAACTCTTAACTCTAAAAGGGATAAATGCCTCCATTCTTGTTTGCCTGAGAGATGGCTGATGCCTTAACTGGGCTCAATCTCTGATGGGAGTAATTTAAACTAGCCTGTGTCATGGGCGAGTCTATTTTAATACCTTTCCTAATTTAAGTCTATCTTTAACATACATAAATCTATTTGAAGCAATTAAACTTCAATTACAACTTCATGGTTATGATATTCTAGGAACTGAAACTATTGTAATTATTTTCAAATTACATTTTTGTGTTTTAAAAAAGCTATTCAACCATTTGAACGAATAATTTTAATTGAAACAAATTTATTTGCTTTGCATATAGCCACTAATAGAGTCATTAAGTGGAATGAAGTTATTTTCCATGAATCTTGGTCTAAACCATCGGTTGTCATTCCACGACCCTCTATAAACCAAGATATTGATCAGATAATCTAGACTTCTAACGGTGATGTTGAAGTAAGGTTTAATTCATGAAGATCTATAATGCTTCCAATAGTCTATTTTTCTTTGGAGATTAGGGTAAGATCTAGATCTAGTTCTCCAACCCATATAAAACACCAATCGAAGCATATCGATTAAAGCCCAATAATCTTTATCACCTAGTGAGAGAAAATGAATCTCCCACTCTCCTAAATAAATTTTAGTTTTAATGAACTATCAAAAGTCTAGAGAGACAGTTCTAAAAGAATATAGATAACCAAAATATGATCACTTTCGTAAGTGGTATAGAAATATCACCTTGGAAAGTCAACAAATTGAAATATCCAACATATATTTTGAAGAAATGACTAAACGTAATAAGAAAGGAAAGGCAACAATCCCCTTTGTTGCATGGTACTTCCAAATTACACTTAATCATCCCAATAAGCTATTTTAAGCAACAAAAAATGGATAAATGAGCGGCAAAATGGTAGAAACTCTTATCCTCCACCTATTGCCCATATGGTTGATGATAAACCATTAGATATTGCAGCCTTTGAAAAAGTTATTACTGATCCTCAAGCTTTGAAAGAATTTATTGTTATAAGTAAATAACTTAATTACAAAATAGTATGCTTCAAATCATTTCTGATCATTTGTTTAGCCTAGAATCAAAAATTGATCAATTATTTAAACTAAAATCTTCTAGTCAGGCACGAGAAACTAGAGGAATTGCTAAAGGAACATCTTCAGCTTTGTTAAAACCCCCTTTTCAACCTCCTCTTAAACTTATGTTTAGATTAGGACCAACCACTAAAGACATTCAAGATTTAGTCTTCAAACTAAAGGATCATTTTTTAGAAACATTAGAAGATATTGTCTTGAATGAATCTCTAGAAAATTTTGCAAATTCTGAAAATGATCGAAGTACTCTTTCAAAATTTTCAAATTCAAAATCCTTTAGATATTCAAAAAAATATCTTATCCTAAAAGAATTTAGATAAGCATTATTATAAAAGACCCACCAAGATTTACTCTTTGAAGAATCTACGGACTTCTTATAATGGTAATTCTCTATAAATGGAACATTGATGGACTAGCAACATCAAATCCATCAAACATTGCATGTAATGTTAATGTTTATGCTTGCCCAAGCAAGGTAATCAGTCAAATCCCTTAAATTTGCCCGAGCTATTGCCTGTGGCTTCTCAGTTGTACTCAAAGGCTAGTGGGACCATTATCTCTTAGAGCGAAGATGATTTATTAAGTAAAATTGAGCTTAGTACAAAACACCTACCAAAAGAATAGCAAAAACTAATTGAAAATAATGTTTATAATCTTCTCCATGCTATCCTGGATCATTTTGCCAGAATAATTAGAGATCAAGGAGAAAAAACTCACTCTTTACTCCAAAAATTATGTTGTCCTTCCCTTACACATTTTAGATGGTATAAGGATGTCTTCTTAGCTAGAGTAATGACTTTAAATGACACCATTAGCTTACATTGGAAGCAAAAAATTATAGAATGTACAAACCTTTTTGCTGAAATGGTTAATACCCATCTTCAATTGTTTGATGGGACAATCCCTTACAAAACTCTTACTTATGGAAATCTTATATCTGCTTGTATTAGAACAGGTTTAACCCTTTGTTCCAATATAAAGTTAGATCATCAAATCAAACAGGAACGCCTTCTTGAACGAAAACAACTCGGTGAGTTCTGCGATCAATTCGCTTGCGAACCCCTCTGATGCATACCTCCACAAGAAAGAAGGGTAAACAAAAGGTAGAGTATAAATCTAAACAAATAAAGACGACTAATAACACCTCTAAAAATAAAACCGCACCTAAGAAAAATCTAATAAAGAAATTAATTGCTATAAATGCAATGTGTCATTATGCTAATTGATGTAGTGTTAAGAAGAAATTAAATGAATTAAAAATTGATGAAGGGTTGAAACAAACCATCTTGAAAATTCTTTTAACTTCTTCTGAATATGAAAATGATGTCTCCTCAAGTGAAGAAGAAAATAATAATTTTTCTTCTTCATCCGATGAAGATAGATTTGAATGTTGCAACTCTTGTCAACAATCAGATTACTATAAAAATATAATCAAAATGTCTCTTTTTACCTTAACAGCTGATTAAAAAGACCAACTCATAAAAATATTAAACAAAGTTGATGACTCATCAACTCGAAGCAAAATCATTAAAATCTTAAATAAAAAGGAACCAAATAATCATTTTTTGGCTTCCCCATATACTCCGTGAAGAAAGTATATCGTAGAAGAATTGAGAAAAATATTCATCCATCCGAAGTATCTCTGAATGATTTAAACATGAAGTACAATCATTACAACAAAAAATCAGAGATATTAAAGCTGAGCAAGATCAAATGAATAGCTGAATAATGGATTTAGAAATAAATCAATATTCAACTTATTCTCAATCTATTAATCCTGAAGACAACAATCGATTTAAAGATAATTCTGAAACTTCTGCTAATCCAGGATTACTATAAAGTATTCAAAAAGGAAATATATCAATAATGATATATTTCCATTAAGTTAATTATAAATAATGAATTCATATTACATAATCTTAATGCCCTTGTTGATAGTGGTGTAGATTTAAATTGTATTCAAAGGACTTATACCTCCAAATATTTTGAAAAGATCACCTAAGCTTAAAATCAAGGAGAAATCCTACAAATTGACTACAAATTATTTGTTGTAGCAATTTATTAAGATGATCTTTATATTACTATGTCATTCTTGATAGTCAAGAATCTAACTTAGCTTATTATTTTGGGAACACCTTTCTTCTCAAAATAATTCCCAATACAAGGATTGATCATATCAGAATTCATTACGAAATTTGGGATGAAAAGATTATCTTCCGATTTATCACCAATCTTAAAGAAATTATTATAAATGAAATAAATAGACTTCATAATAAGTCTATGCATTTAAACTATTTAAAGTTTGAAATTTTGGATTTAACTATGAAACAAAATTTCCTATGCTTTAATTATATAAGCAAAATCTAATATTGCTTACAATATTTCAAAAACTCTATATTTGGTGAAAACCTAATAGCTTTTCGGAACAAAAAAATACATTCAGTTGAACTCTTGTACATTGAAACGTTCAATGAGCATGACATTCCCACAAAAGCTAGACCATGTCAGATGAATGAATATTATCTAGTTTTATGTAAAGCTGAGATTGTCGAATTACTAACTAAAAAATTAATTCGATAATCTTACTCTCCTTAGAGTGTATACAACATTTTGTCATGAATGTGATTGAAAAGGAGAGAGGAAAACCTAGACTTATAATCAATTACAAGCCTCTCAATAAAGTTTTAAATGAATTAGATGTCCTCTTCCCAATAAAAGAGATTTGTTTAATCGTCTGCATAAAATAAAAATATTTTTCAAATTTGATTTAAAATCTAGCTATTTGTCCGATTCAGGTCAAATAAGAAGATATATATAAAACTGCATTTACTATTCCATTCCACGAACGGAATGTCATGCCATTTTAGCTCAAAAATGCTCCATCTGAATTTCATAAAATGTAAAAGTTGAGATAACTGAATTTGTCCAAATGGAAAAATTCTCCACATGAAAATTAAAATTTTGGAAAGAGAGGATACCTATGTGTTGTCTATGTCAATTGTTGAAGCCTTCTATCGTTATGCGTGATTCACAATCTATAGTATCAAGCGAGGAGTCGTGACTTATATTAGGGTTATTATTCTGTGGCGAATTGCGACTTTGATTTTTATTTTAGTTTCCCTGAATTTTTTAGGCATTGGCACACTGAGGGCACAGTCTTCATTACCCCCATATATATATATATATATATATATATATATATATATATATATATATTTTAGGCATTAAATATATAAATATATTAAAACAATTATAGGGTTGTAGAGCTATGGATTAGATGGTGAAACTGGTGCCACGTGGTATGGACGTTGGGAAAAATAAGGGCACATGGAATTAGCTTTGAAAGAGAGAATATTATATGTGGACTCCATACGTAGGGCTACATGGGCCTTGTTATATGGTGAGCCTAATTTTTATCCATAGGAAGCAACGCCTTGGTGCCAGAGAAGCATAACATCGATCGGAACAATAGACCTTAGCGTAATTAGAGGAGGCAGTGCTTCGACATTGGGTCACAACGCCTCGACTCAAGGAAATGTCACAACACTAGGATTATGGCACCAAAATGCAAAATTGACAAAGAGGCTTGCACCTCGACCCTACAAAGCAGTGTCTCATCGCTTGAACCTATGCAAAAAAGTCTAGTAGAAACCAAAGACCTGTGTGTCGTCACAAGATCGCTGACAAGGAGACTTCATATTTAGACAATTTTTTCTACAATTTTGTAATCTTAATGTATTTTTCTCTTGTGTGTGACAATGAAGTATGTGTCCTAGAGTGACTAAAGTGTAGAGAGGCTCCAGATAAGTGTAATTTATATTATTCTCCTCACCTTTTCTTTCACAGTTTATTTCTTAGTGGTGTGGCTCTATAATTTTTTCAATTCTTGATATTTTTCACATTAAATGGTGTCTTCAGATGAATCTTTTACTTTAGGTTTTCATTTATTTCGTATGCTCTAAAACACTTGAACTAGTTTTTCGCACATACTTTGTGATCTATTTACTTCCCAACACGCCCTTCATTCAAAATATGACATGTAAAAGTTTATTTTTTTAATGATAAATTAAACTTATTTTATATTATATTTGACTTTAATTGATAAACCAAACTTATTTTTAATCATATTTATTGAAGAATATGAGTGTACTGAGTACACCTGAGTACGCTATCTCAAAAGTACTCTAAATTAAATAGCTAAATCATAAGTTAAATATGCATCAAACATCATTTTAATAACTCAAGACTTCTTAGTAATAAATTTTTGTTGAATATATGAAGTGCACAAAATATACTAAGAGTATGCTCCATGTACTCACAGTAAAACCCATGTTGTACTTCATATTATTATTATTTGAAGCATTTTTTAATGAATTCTCATGTTAGATTGGTTCCCTTCATGAAGTTTCATTTATCTGATAATATATTATATATGTATTAAATATAAAGGATAATATTATCTAATTAAATATGCTAAATCAATTTAAAGATGGATCCAAGTCCCAGGTGCACAACTTGAAGCTTAATAGACAGTAGTCTACAGGTCAAAAGAAATTTTTTTTTTCCGAAGGATGGTTTTTTAGTTTATTAAATAAATAATTAATTAAAAATTATAAAAAATT
The DNA here is from genome assembly GCA_021442155.1 of Cymbidium sinense. NCBI lineage: Eukaryota > Viridiplantae > Streptophyta > Magnoliopsida > Asparagales > Orchidaceae > Cymbidium > Cymbidium sinense. The sequence continues at coordinate 7,982,567 of CM038232.1, forward strand.
AAATAATAAATGGGATCCCGAATGGCCTCTAAATTTATATGAAAAGCATTCAAGGGCTTCTAAGATTTCCTGTGTAAATAAAGATGTCGATAAAGTTAATTTTTATGAAAATTATTCAATTAAATTTTATATTGGTATACATTGTGATGAAGGGTTTGTTTGGAACAGCTATAGCTATATTAAAAGTTATAGTAAAACTGCTACAGAAGAAGCCGTTGTATGAAGAAGCTGCAGTGGGTGTATAAAATATTTTTATTTTACAATAGTCAAATCATACTTTTTAGCCATCTTCATAGGTAGCTAGGTCGGTTATAAAAACTTAGCTTTCATCAGTAGATTATTCAAAATGTAACCAATATACAACCGTAATGTAGTTTCCAAATGGCACTGTGGTATATTTTGATCTAAATTTTGATATATGGATAAATGTTTTATTTGATTACATGGGTCACAACAATTTGATGAGAATGGGTAATCTAATGGTCAAAAATATATGTGTGTGTATATATATATATATATATATAAGAGGTATCAACCCATGCCCCCTTAAGAGATGATCGATATTTTTTATCATTTTAAATCTTCTTTTTTGTGAGGATAATTGTTTATTGGAGGTTATTTTCTCCCTCCCTTACCACATATTTATGTATGGAGCACAATAAAATATTTTTTATTATTCTTTTTTTTGGTGAACAAATCCTTCTATAATTAATGCATTTTGTTTATGAGAAACATAGATAAAAAAATGCATTATAAGAAAACCATATTTCATTAGTGCATACATTAAATTTTTAGATTGTTGTGATACTTCTAAGAGAGAGATGGCTATAATTAGATTCTTAGTTGTGTAAGGCACTTTAGCCTAGTGGTTGAGAGTTAAAGGTGTCAACCAAGTGGTCTTGTGTTTAAATTCTTGTATGAGTTGTGTGTATGTTTGAGGAGATTATATTAGCAAATATCCTCGCCAAAACAATAAAAAAATTCTTAGCAACTTTATATAAGATTTTTTGATCATTTGGTGCTTTTAAATTTTATTTATTTATTATTTTTTCTTTAGAACTAAAGTTTTCTACTTTTGTATTTTTATTCTTAGTTATAAAATATTCTTGTTTATCTTTAAAAAATTTAGTGTCTATATATATATAATCATTTTTCACAAAATTTTAATTTTATTATTTTTTATAGAATTTATGTCAAGGTCTTGTCAATGGATGTGCCTTTGGAAACCTAATGATTATCTTTAGAGTTCATCCATGGAATCAAGTGTTTGAATTCATATATAATCACCAAATTAGATGTATGTATTATGAATGTAAAAATTGTTATTTCTTATTTGTGATAATGTTAATTTATTTTGCACTAAAAAGTGATTAATATTGAACAATATTAATAGTAGAATCAGTCTAAATATAAAAAATAATGGATTGGGCTTTGCATGTATGATGTTAGAGGAAAAATTACTTGATAGGCAATGCATTTCTATATACTTTCTAAATGGACTAATGAATTATATAAGAGCTTCAAACATTTATGCCTAAGGTATGTCCCATATAAGGTATTCTATAATATTTCATCGATGCATATACATCAAAACCTTACATGGAATATTTAAAACATCGCCATGATGAAGAATCATATAATATGCCAATTTGAATATGCATGTGTAGTTATTAACTTAAAGAATGTCAAAATTCTAATAAATATTGATGCTTGGGTGAGACAAGTTCAAATTATTGTTTAAGTTGGGATTGAGTTTCTCATAATCATTAAAACTTAACTAAATTAGTACTTAACCAAATTAATATCCTTTGGTTAATCTTCTAGCTCTTTCTAGAGATGATCCAAGCTATTTCTCCTTTCCAAATTTTTGTTTAATTCAAATTCTTAATTAATTCATAAATTTAACTTTATTGTAGCTTATCTAAAAATCCTATTCAACCCCTAAACTTAAGTTGACTAGAATTTGGACCTAAAACGACCATAGGATTTAAATGTGATTTAAACTCATTTAAAGAGATTTTAACCATTTATATTCAAATCAAATTTAATTCATATTGATAAGTTCAACCTTAGCTAGCCTTGGGTATACCTAACAATTCTAATTAGTTTAAGTGGACTCATTGTGGTATAAGCATTCAATTTTCATTGGTTAAAATATTTGTCTAAATATTTTAATTGATTAATAGATCTCTAGAGTCTAACTTAGGGGTTAGATTTAACCTCTCATCAACCTAGTCAAAATTACCCCAAATAAAACCCAAACCCAAAAGGATTAAACCATCAAACTTCTTATGTTCTAACCATAATAATAATTAGATTAAACTAAGATCCCTAGGCTAAATAGGTCATTAATAATATGTTCAAAAATAATCATGGCCTACCATATTAATAGGGTTAGATTTAACCTCATCAACCTAGTCAAAATTACGCCAAATTTAATTAGTTTTTTGAGTCAATGAATCAAATCAATTTGTGAAACCTATGTTAAAGGATTAAACCATCAAACTGTATGTTCTAATCATAATTAATAATTAGATTAAACTAAGATCCCTAGGTCATTAATAATTATGTTCAAAAATAATCATGGCCTACCATATTAATAGGTCATTATTATTTATCAATGACTAATATAGCCAAATAATATCTTGGTGAAGCTTTATTAGACTTTTTGAACTAATTTAACTTAAAATAGACCTATTTAACTCTATAAGATCAAAGCTGCCAAATTGGCCATACTGATTAAACATAAGACCTCAAATAAATTTCAATAGGTTAAACATATCTCACTTAACACTAATTAGCTCTAAATTAATTATCAAAAGAACCTACCACCACTTAAAATCTCATTACCTAATTAGTTTGGTGGCCAAAAAAATAGCTTTTCATTTTCTGTGAGAAAATTTGTCAAAATTCTAATGGTAATTTATCTATCGAAATATAACATTTTTTTTACTTAAATGTTTAAAATTTTACTCACACTAGCATTCTTACAACAAACACAAAAAAAAAAAAAATAATAATAATAATAATAATAATACTAAAAAGTAAACTAAAAGGGCATTTTAATTATAATTTTTTAAAATAATTAAACAAGATATATAAGTATGCTAAGTCAAATATGTTGTAATATTTGATTTAAATATTACTTCATATATTAGAAAATAAAAATTATAGTTAAATATTTTCAGACTATAGCATTGCATGGGGATTTGTACATCTATACATGGCTTCGGAGAGCATTTCAAGCTTATACTAAAAAAAAAGTTGATGATTCTTCTTTAAAAATTGCTTAAGAAGGTTTTAAAATTTTCTTAAGAAGAGCTTAGAAAATGGAAGTAAGTTTAATTGATTATTGCTTCTTCTCTTCTTTGACAAGTACTACTTTTATTTACTCTTTTAATTTATTTTTATAAGTAGTTTTCATTACAAATTTTTTATTATTGCACAAATATTATTTTTTAAAAATTATATTATTATTATTATTATTGTTGTTGTTGTTGTTGTTGTTGTTATTGTTATTATTATTATTATTATTATTATTATTATTATTATTATTATTATTATTATAGGAAGATTTATACACATACCACACATTTCATATACATTTACAAATCTAACTGTCAAAGTTAGACATTTAGTTATCAAACACATTATAATTTAGTTGTCTAACACTTTCTTATACTTGGAAATGTGCATTCGCTTTAAAAAATGAGTGATGATGTGATATTGATGATCGAGGCATTAAATATGTTAAAAGTAAAATTTATATATAGCAGCCATCCTCCTTTCAAAACTATAAATCACCATCATATTATATTATTGCCATCACAATTGACTTTAAGAAAATTAATAGACAATCATTGATATGATATTATTGTTGGTTCCTTGTCACAAACTTAAAAGAGTTCTATCAATCCTCTTTAGACATAAGTCGGGCATAATCATCGGTCAATATGGCATGAACAATTCAAACAATAATCATTTTTTCTTTTAGGACTATAGCCCATGTCCTTACAAAGCTGATCATTATATCATATATGTATGGTGCTATGCTTGATCTTCTATAATACTCTTGAGTGTATTCTTTCATGTATTTATCTCATTTCTTCACATCTTCCTCCATCAATTTCATGCTCGGAGCCAAAATCCACCATCAAGAAAATGTGCTAGCCACATAGCCATAATCTCTAAAGTATATAGGCTTGACAATCTCGAGTATCCAATTATCGCCATTTGTGGAATCCGAGATTTATACATTCTCTATCAAAAAAAGTATCATTAAAGTTAAACATTCAAATTAAGAAATTAATAATGCACTATCATGAGCAAGCTATACTACATGAATATTTAATTAATTTAAATATATGCATACCAATAAAGTGGAACAATATTTTCCAAGGAGCCAGTCACAAGCTTGTGCAGAGAAGGAGATTTGATGATATTTCTAATCTTCTGATCACCTCAAGACAAAAAGAGATGACCAAATGGCCATTATTGGAACCGATTGACACCTCCCACTATAATACCATTCTTACTGAACCCAAAGCTTTTGAATGTTTTAGAATAATGCTCTCACTTCTCACCCTCTCATAGAAATTTTTGGTAGTAAAGCTAATAAGGTGGAACTCATTGCTTGAAAGAAGCTATGATCTGGAACCATTCCATACCTCTCTATGGGGGTGATTTTCTTGACGTAGCTCTCAACAAACTTAGATATAACCCATCTTGATATCAAACAAAATTTTAAAGTGATTTACATATAAATAAATCTATTATTTTTTTTAAAAAGAAGTGAAATTTATTTACTAAAGGAGAAAACATAGTTGCCAAAACGCTTAGCATGATTTCTTCTCCGTGTGGAAAGAGTAGTTCCAAGAAGCAATTGAAATAATAGTAACTGAAAGGGATACCCCAAACTAAGAAATCTAGTACATTCCATCTTTTAGTTCTAACAATCATTGTGCAAGAAAACTTCGCACCTATAAGTGCAAAATTAATAAAAGTGAGAAGAAAAGATTTGAGAAATTATTTTATGATCTAAAGTAGCTTATATATATATATATATATATATATATATATATATATATATATATATATATATATATATATATATATATATAATATTAGTGTATAGTTCTATATTACATTTTATTGGAGTATAAATTTATGTATAGTCATGTGCTTGTCGTACTCCATTTAGTTGTAATACATAGCAAGGTGGGCAATGTAGGTGACAACTTATAAGATTTATTCAAATAATTTCAATGCAGATAATAACAATGAACATACCATTGATATCGACATTTTGCAGCGATATCGACAACTAATTTGATGAAATTGACGATATAATAATATGTTTTCCTTTGACAAACTCCGACAGTTTTCCATATTTGCTAAGTCCAAGGGGATCACCTTACTATTGAAGACCTCAGGGCCTTTGTTCTTAGAAAAGTTGGGGATGTTTGGTAGGCCACTGAATCTTCCTAAGCAAAGGATCACAAAGTCCATAATATGCTCCTATGATGGAGAAAGTATTATTAATTTGTAGTAAAATAAATATAATTATGATAGGAAACTCAAATTATTATTGAAATAAATGAAATCTTAGAATAATATTTTTTAAGATAATTACATTATAATTAGCAAATATAAAGTTTGAGTAATATATATATATATATATATATATATATATATATATATATATATATATATATATATATATATATATATATATATATATATATAATCAAATCTAAAGTTTATTTTTCAATTAACATTAATGGATTCAACTGGCATCAAAATATAAATATTTAAAAGTTTAATCCCACGTGCGCTTCTCAAAAAAAAAAAAAAAATCCACGTGTTAAATTCCGGAAAATTACCTCTATAGCTCCATCTTCCTTCTCGACGGTAACGCCTGCACTCCACATCCATCTGAATGCTTCTGGTTCCACCCCACAAATCCCAGGCCCCATCTCCTCCGTCCGCCCAACATATCCAAACTCATCACCTTCTCTCAAATCTCACATGCCTCGAATAAAACTGGCATAGGCCTCCAAGTACTCCATCACCAGCTTGTCGTTCAGCGCTCCAATGACCGATTCCGGCCACGGAAAGTCGATGAACCGGATCGGAGTCTGTAACCGGGTCGACCTGAGTATGCTGGTCCATACGCCCCAATGAACCGGCCGGCCTCGAAGACCATAGGCCAGAAGCCTTTTGGAGCAGGTACTTGCATGTGACGACCGACCCCTCGCCACGCAACACTCCTCTTCGACTCCATTAATAGGCTATGGGAGTTTCTTCTACCCCTGAACATTATTATATATCGGAGCTCACTCATCAATGTTTAAATAAAAAATAAATAAATAAATTTATGATGCACGACACTTAATAGGGGATGCTTGGCAATGGATTTATTATAGATTTAGCCATCTAAATTCCATAAATCTTATCAAATACCTTCCGAGGATTTAGTAAATTCATCTGTGCTGTAAATCCGGTAAATCCGAAAATCGGGGTAAATCCTGGATTTATTAAATCCACCGATTCGACGGATTTAACGGGATTTAGAGATCGACGAACCTCGTATATGGAATCGGTCGTAACTCCTCCAACATAGCCTATTTCTTTGCTCAACGGATCGCTTCACTCTTCACCGCCAATATCGCCTCTACCGCTAGCCACGCGTTCACGGTGGATTGCTATCACAGGTACATTACCTTGGTTGCCTCAGGTGAACTTCTCTTCGTGATAACAAGTTATGCGCGACGCTTCTACCCTTTTTTTTTGTTTGTGGAGTTCAAAATCTGGAGAGATTGGAAACCACAGCAGGTAGAGCTGTGGGAGTGGTGGAGTTCGCTTGTGTTAATGTTGAGGGAGGAGTGAGGAAAGGATAGTATTGCTTACCGGGCTGGATTATAACTTTGCTTTGCATATTTTGCTTGATACTAGTTACATCGGAGTGGTAAATACTGATTTTAAATTTTTGGCACTTAAGAAAACACAAATTCTATAGTTCAATTCATTAAATTACCTGCAGTGGAAAAGCCTTGGATAGTTATTTTGTTGATTGGTTTCGACTTTTTTTTTTAACTAGCTTGAAGTTCTGTAAGTGCACTTAGAAAATTATTTTTACGTGTTTGAGCTAGTGTGCATCTAATACGAGATAGAACAATTTGTTGTTAGGTATTGATTAGTCTTCATAACTCAAATTGAAGCACTTCTGTAAGCTTTAGTGGAATTTGGTATTGTTGCATTTCTATAATTGCAATTTCTTCATATATACAGGAATTGAGGCAGAGTAATCGCAACGCTTGACGCTATCGAATGAGTTTTAAAATGAAATTATATTATCATAATAATTTTTATTAGATCTAAATAATGTAACATTTATTTATATTTTGTAATGAACATGATATCTTTGTTAAATGATAAATTTTAATTTCAATATTACATTCTTTTTTTATTTATGTTCTTATTCTTTAAAAAAAATATTATTTAATTTTAATGATTTAAATCTCAAATAACTTACCAAGCATCTTTTGGATTTAGCAGATTTAATAAATCGGTTACCAAACACTTTTCGTGATTTAACGTGATTTACTAAATCCATATGTACTAGATTTACTAAATCCTACTTGAAATAAATCCAATCCGTTGCAAAACACCACATAGTATATTTATATATTTATCATATTATTTTTATATATTTATATATTTAATATATAAAATTATATATTTATTTATCTAATATTTTTTAAGCTTAAAAAAATACATTTTATTCTTAAAAATATATTTTTGATGTGATATTATATTAAAATTTAGATAATAAATATGTAAATATATAAGAATTATGTGGTATATAGGCTAAGCCCAATTGTATTACCCAAAAGGGAGAAGAAAAGAAAAGAAAAAAATACAAACATGATCAACAGAAGTCATAAAAACCGAATGGACTCGTGAGTAGGCTCGAATGGCAAAAGGTTCACCTACAGCCTAGATCTCCTGGGTTGCCAAGCAGTAAACAATAAGCTCAAAGAAACACCTCAAGGATCACATAGAGTTAACAGAGATAGGCCACCCAAGGCCAATATCAAAGAGGAAACTAACTCGCACAGGGATCAAATCGTTCAAGTAAACATCCTTCAACAAAGAAGAGAAAGAGTTGAGAACTCAGCATCAGGCACTTGGCCATCCATGGGAGATCACAAGACTAATAGTGGCACCAACTCGCCCAAAAAAACAAGAACCTACTGAACTCATCCTTGTCCAACCAAAAGCAAAAGAAAGAACCCAACATTTCCTACCACAAAACTCCAAAGTCGCAAACATAAAACCGGGACAATCGAAAGCAAAAGCCCATCAACCCAATGTGATCGAGACATGCTCAAAGATCCGACCACTGTAATTCCTCCACTTCTCCAAAATAGTAGAGACAAAAGTAAACCAAACATCTTTGAACTTCCAACGTCTAAGTTTAAAAACAACTCTAGTTTTGATCTTATGACATAGTGCAGTGAAGGAAACCTCTTGCTTCTGGAAAAGCCTATTGTTTCTTTCACACCATATAGTGTAAACAATAATCGCAATGGTTAGTAGATACAAACGCTTCAAATCCTTGTGCTCATGGATAGAAGAGGCAGCAAGCACTTGTTGTAGAATGGGTTGAAACAAAAAAAACTCCCATTGGGCAAAAGATTTCTAATAAGTTTAAAGGAAAAGGGACAGGCAAAAAAGAGATGGGTAAGAGATTCCTTTTCATAATGACAAAAGCCGCAATCGAGAATAGGACCAAGACCACAGAAGTTGAGTACATCAGAAATTTTAAGCCCTTCGATGATAGCCATCCAGCAAAAAATTGCATAGTTAACATCATAGCTTTTGAACCAAATATCATTAAACCACTCCACTAATGGTGAATTAATAAAAATAGCATCCAGAATCCATCTGTTAGAGATTCCCTTTACACCATTCCAGAAAAAGGTATCCGACCTAGGAGAAAGCGGTAGAAGTCTAATAGAGTTAAAACAAGTTGGGTTCCTAACTTCAAGTAAGAAGAGACCCTTTGGAGTCTGATAGAACTTAGGGGAGGTTCTCAATAAATCAAACAAAGAAAAGCATTTAGACCCATAAATCTCTAAAAGAGATTTACCCTAGCACCAAGGATCAAAGAAAATGGAGCAAGATAAGCCATCCCCAATCGAGACAAATCACTACCAAAACCACAAGGCATAGAGTCGAGTTCCCTCCATGTAGGAGCAGAGATCTATTCCAAATTGAGCCATACTTGTTCCCACACCAAGCAGCAAACAAGGTAGACTGATTGAAGACTTTCCATAGAACCTTGATTTTACATAGGACATTTAGTGTATTAACAGATTGGAGGCCGCCTCATTTCCCTCTAGTTAAAGTTGTCCTATTCCAAGAGATTATTTGTAGTTTCTTAACCGTATCATCGTGAAAGAAGAATTTCAAAGTAATAGAGGTGATCTTCTTGAGTATATTCTTAGGAGTACCAAGGCCCTTAACCAAGTTAAATAATTAATCGATGATCTAGTAAGCTGTAATCTGCCCCCAAAAGAGAACTACTTGAATTTCCAACCCACAAGCCAGGAGGAGAGCTTGTCCAGCAAGGATGTAAATGATTATATTTTAGGGTTCTCGCCACTAGAGGAAGACCCAGGTATTTAAGAGGGAACACACCCTTGTCAATATTCAAGATGCGATCACTACTCAAGAGGACTTAGAGAAGCAGATTTTAGATTTACTATAGTTAACTTCAAGTCAAATACATGAGGAGAAAGTGTTCAGGGTCTCCTAAAGAGCAAAGCTTGTTTGGGAGCCGACATCCCTTAAGACAAGGATGTCATCAGCAAAAAGAAGATGAGAGATAGAGCAGTTACCTGAAGCCAGTGGTTTGAAAGCATAATCCAATACACTTTTGTCCAGAAGACATGAGAAAATGTCCAGAATGATGGTTAAAAGAAAAGGAGATAAGGGGCACCCTTGTCTAAGCCCAATGGAGGAGGAGAAGTAACCTTTAATTTCACAATTTAGAATAATGAAAAAAGGAATATCTGATATACATGCCTCCACCCATTTGACAAATATCTGAGGGAAACTTTTCTAGGTCATCTTGAGGAGAAGGGTCTTGGTTAACACAATCAAAAGCCTTTTAAGGTTAGTCTTGATGAAGAAGGAATTATGGTGGCTCTTTTGGCAAAATTAGCCCATATCTCATGTGCAAAGATGTTATCCACTATATCCCTTTGCTTAATGAATGCAATGAGTGAATGATGCTTGGGAGAATATGTTTAAGTCTATTAATAAGAACTTTAGCGATAACCTTAAAGAAGGTATTGCATAAGAAAATAGGCCTAAACTCAGAGAAGGAATTTGCATGTTTAATTTTAGGAATTAGTGTAATGATACTATGCTTAAATAAATCAAGTAACTATTGAGTTTTAAAGAAGTGGTGAATTGCTAGCATGAATTGCCTTCTGATAATGTCCCAACTTTGAATAAAGAACTTTGATGTAAAGCCATCAGAGCTAGGGTATTTGTCCCCATTAATACCATGAAGAGCAGAGAGAATCTCGTGGTCTAAAATAAGGGTGCTGAGATCAACATAATGCGAAGGGGAAATGGTATCACCCATCATAATATCTAAAGGGTTATCTAGAGTAAAACTTGGCTTATTAAAAAGGAAGTAATAGTAATCACAAATTTCATCAACAATCTCTATTGGGTTGGATAGAACACCCTTATCGCCAAGTAGCTTTAATTAGATTGGTATTCCTCCTCTCCTTAATAGAGTAATAAAAACTTTAGATCATCATTTGCATGAGTAAGCACTTGGCACGCTTGACCTAAAGACTCTCCTTTCGCAATATCCATGTATCTAGCATTAACATCCTTGATGTTGTGGAGATATGTCATATTAGGGTCGCTTCCAAAAGTTGCAAAAAATGCTCCTAATCCTTTTTAAGTTTTTTCAATTCTTGTCAAGTGGAGACTATTCCCTATAAAACCTCTTAAGGGCTTCTCTAACTCATTTAAGCTTCTTAAATAGCACAAAGGAAGGGTCACCAATAACGAGTAGAGACCATGTACTTTTGATGATATCAAGAAAATTGGGATGAAGCACCCAAGAATACTTTAACATGAACTGTGAGGCCTTTGTTCATAGTCTTGAAAGGAAATGATCAAAGGAGAGTGATCCAATGAGAGAGGAGGAGGAGCCTTGAGGAGAAACAGGAAGAAGGTCTAGCCATGATAAATTGCATAGGACACGATCAATTTTGGACTTAATCGAATTGTCAACTCTTTCATTTGACCAAGTGAAAAATAGCCTCGAACTAGGAAGATCAAGTAACACCGCTTGGTTCACACAATCTTTAAAGTCAGATAGTCGATTAGGAGGAATCAAGTTTCCCCCATCTTTATCATGTGAATAAAGAGCGCAATTAAAGTCTCCCAAAAATAGCTAAGGAGAGTCCATGGAGTTAGAAATAAGTTGAATAGCTTCCCAAAGAAATTTTATGTCCAAAGCATCATTGTGGGCATAAACCCATGTAACATGGAACCCCTAAAATAGGGAGAAGAGACATCTCCATGTATAAATTGATACGTGGTAAGAAGTGGAGTAAAGGAGAGAACATCCAAATTCCATTTCATCCAAATGCAACCCCCGAGGCAGCAATCAAAATTGTCACAGCTTCCCTCAAAGGGAAAAAGGGTAAGTTTTCTATTTGAAGAAACATCCAGAGAAGAATCCATGCATAGTTTGCTTTCCAAAAGGTAAAACGTAACAAGTTGAAAGTCTTTAATAGTTCTCAAACAGTCACGGGTTCGACCCATAACTAATAGTCCCCGCACATTCCAGCTACCTAGCTTGGGGAGCTGCATAAGGAACAATTAATAGTTTTTTCCTTTCTTCTTAGCCTTTTGAGCTAGGGAAGAGAGGGCAGCAGGGGACTTGGACACACTCTTATCTTGAGTATTTTTCCTAGGTGTTTTGGGGAGAGAATCCTGGGGTATTGTGGTAATGGCCTTAGAAGGGGAGCACGCGAACGAATGAGTGGTTATGTTGTAAGTAGAGTTTGTATTAGAGGTTGTAAAAGGATCGACTGTAGCTTCACTCAAGGAAGGATCTGCCTCCACCGGGAGAGACCGAGGGAGTTGATTGAGGTCATTGATGGGGTTGGAATTCAGCGAGAGAAGGATATTCTCAGAGTTCGGTTCTTTAGAAGCTAGAGACTGAGGGGCCATTTCTACAAGGGGAAGAAGAGGACGATAACATTCTCAGAAGTTCCAATGGTTGCTACCGATGTTGTGGGATTATTCAACTGGGATGCCTACACAAGTCGGCTAATGAGCCAGGGTTAAGAGGGCATTGGGTATCAACATGTGAGAAAGTAGAGCATTTTCTACAGAGGCTTCCAATCAAAGATAATTGCTTGCTCAATTTAAGCACATTTAGGTTCATGATGACCGAATCGAAGAGAAGATGAGGGGTTGACCCGCATAGATCCTAGATGGTTAGAGATTTTGAAGCAAAGGAGGTCTCAACCGCAAGGGGAATGCCGACTTTGCACCCTAGAGAGACCTACCTCATTCTAGCAGCACAATGAAAAATTAGGAAGTTTAATCCAAAGAGGAATTTCAGAAAAAATTTCTTTTATTAGCTGGAAATCCCAAAACCACTTTTAAAAGATAAAAGGCCTCCCATTAAGGAAGCAAGGTCCACTGTCCCAAACTAGGTCATAGTCTTCTTTGGAAGAGATTTTGAATAGAAAGAAATCACCCTCAAGAGTAAGGCATCCGTGACCCTTGAAAGACCATTTCTTTTGATAGCGCCAAAAGAGCGCCATAGAAAGGTCACCTCGATGGCATGATCAACTAAGGAGAGTTGCCATTCTCTCTGCCTGTGAGCTCGCCTCGAAGCATTTCTTCATCGTAAGAGGGAGCATAAGATAGGGAGAGAGACTTACAAGAGACGCAGCTTTAAGAGATCCTTCCAATTGCAAGTGGGGGGGGGGGGGGGGTTGCTTGCCCGTGGATCGAGGGGAGCTCTAGGGTTAGGAACCTGCCTAGAATAGAGCCAGAAGCATGAGTATTTGAAAATGGAGGGAAGGAAGATGTGGATGCTAGGTCCAAACTCATGATTTCTGAAGAGGGATGAACCGCAGACGCCGGAGATCAAAAAGCTCAAGAAACATGACTTCCGCTGACCTGAGGCTCATGACAGAAAGTGCTCTTCCATGCTCAAGAGTAGCAAGAGGAAGTGTACCTTCTATTGAGTCCTCCCCGAGAACAAATAATCGACTCCACCGACCGCAAATGGAAACCCTAGCTTTCATGCCTATTGGATGGATTTTGGTTTGGGATGATTATATCATGCATTCGATATATAGAGAAAATGCGTATATAATATTTGTCGATATATTAGAAATCTATCCGATTAAAATAATAATATTAATGAAATAAACACGGTACTTTAACAAATTGAATTAAAATTTTATAAAAGAATATATAATTTTACGTGTAAATCATTATTATTTAATTTTTATACTTATTATTTAATTTCTAATATGGCGAGTAAGTTCAATTTTTCATTTCGTAGGAGTAAGTTTTGTATCTGAACTTTTCTTTTCCCATCATTTGTATATTGATACACAAACCTTAGAATTAAATGATTTATTATTATTATTACTGTTTTAAATATTCTACTAATTTATTTTCTGTGTTTTTCTATTTATAAAATAAGAAATTGTAATATTATGTCACCTATTGTATAATTTTAATAATTGACATATCTAATATTTGTATCTTATCATGTTCATATCCTTGATGATATCTCATCAATAAATTTTAAAAAATAATAATAATGAGAATAATAAATAAATGATGATCGGGCATATATAGAAGAAAGATTAATTATTATATCAATTAATTTGTATATATTTTATCATCATCATACTAAGATAAACCAACTCTTTTGAGTCCTCATGTTGTGTTTTCAAGATAATGGATCATTTGAAAATAGCTTAATATATTAAAAAAAAAAAAGTTTTATGAAGTATTTCTATTATACTAAGGGGTTATTTGGATTGATAATTTTAGTGCAAAGTAAAATAAATGAACGGTATTTTAACCTTTTAAGATATTGGATCATTTGAAAATAGTCATGATGGTATATTTCACGCTTAATATATTAAAAAAAAAGTTTTATGAAGAATTTCTATTATACTAAGGGGTTATTTGGATTGATTATTTTAGTGCAAAGTAAAATAAATGAACGGATTTTAACTTTTATGTGTTTGGCATAGAAAAATAAGATTCTAAAATAATGCAATATATTTAGAATATAATGGAAGATATAATTTTGTTATATTTGGATTCATCCGATTAAGATGAACTAAATAAACCCAAAGATAAATATGGGTGGAACTGCCCATAGTTTTTTTTTTTTTTAAATGTAGTTTTTTTTTTAATTCCTTTTCCCACTCTAATAGATGATCTTGCCCAATAAGATAATTTTTTTCTTTCTTAGTTAAAACTTATATCCAAAATTATTTATGTAATTATATATTCTAAGTTTAATTATTTTTATTACTACAACTTATTCATTTTGATCATAATAATATATGAAAATATATTTTATTAAACATTTTGATCAATATTTAAAATGAACAACCCACATAAGTACACATAAATAATAGAATATTTTCTTCAAGCCCTATAAAGAAAAGTAATTTAACCTTCTCAAGCAATTTGGGACTAAATAAGATGAGCGTGTTTTATTATTAAATATAAAAATATATGAATGGGCAATGAGGTCTACTATTAAACATAAAATAAGTAATATGCACCAATTATTAGCATTACATTTTAGCATATTATTATTAACTATATTTATAATTTTATTAATTTTAAGTAATATGATTTTATTTTTAGAGCTTTTATATTATAATTATGTTTTTATTTTAACTTATATATGTTTATATTTAAATTATAAATTTATTTTTAAAATATTTAAATGCATTTATTCATATTTATAAATCATATATTTTATATACATATTAATGATTATTATTAATTATAATTTATATGATACTTAATCTAACATTAATATTAAGTATCTCAAAAGATTTTAATTAAGATTTTTCTCAAACTTTTATTAATTATTTTTTTGTAAAACTAGAACATAACAATTATATATTTATATATTTTTCTTATTTTTATGAAACAAAATAAAATTATCATAAATCTTATATAAAAATATGATTTATATTTAAAATTTTTAATATTTAAATTATAAAAATAATAATAAATTTAATATTATTCTCAAGTATCAATAAATGATAATAAATTTTTTTGTCATGAAATTTTGATGATTAACTTGCCTATCCCAAAAGTGGTATTCTCTCGTGAGTGTAAACTGTTATTATTGCCGACCTCCCGCAATTTATTATTCGCCTGCGGAATGTAAACCGCTATAGTTAATAAAATTTCTTCAAATATGAGTATTTACCGCAAAGGATTATAATGTTTGGCCATTAAAAAAATATAAGTGGTAC